>CM061919.1:136631745-136758122 GCA_031002005.1 Vandiemenella viatica
GGATGCCTTTTCCCACTTCCCATATGTCGTCCGTTGCTCCACAATCACCACAGAGGTCACCATTTCAGCCCTCACGAAGATCTTTTCCATCGAAGGATTACCATACGCTATCGTCACAGATAACGGACCGCATTCGAAGTCGGGAATTCCTATCCTTCTGTACCGCCAACAATATCCAACACCTCCTCACCCCGCCCTTCCACCCCCAATCTAACGGGGAGGCGGAACGGCTAGTCAGAACATTCAAAACCCAAATGACCAAATACACCACAAGTCACAAACTCGAAGAGGCATTGACACTCTTCTCAGTTCCTATCGAACCACTCCAGTGGGGGCCAAAAGCCCGGCGGAATTGCTACATGGCCGCCAACCTCGCACTCTCCTCATCTCCTCTTACCCCCGCCCAAAGTACAGGTACCTTCGGGCCCATTCCGTTTCACCCCGGGCTCCCTAGTCTGGGCCCGCGGGTTTGGCTCCCGGGCCGGTTGGCTTCCGGGGGTCATCCAGCGGCCCCGGGGCCGCCAACTGTTCGACGTCAGCCTGGATGGCCGGATAGTGCGACGCCATCGAAAAACTACGTCCCCGCTACCCACGGCACCGTCCTCTTCCACACGGCACGGCCATCCACTTCTTCCTCTCCTTCCCTGCCACCTCCACCACTCCTGCCGTCTAAACCGTTGCTCAGGGACAGTTACAGCGCCACCAACGACGCCACAACCTGTCGGTCGCTCCGACCCTTCAGCCGCAGCCTCTCGACCACCTGCGGGGACCATCTTCAGCGCCCCCCGTACAGCCCCCGGCCATCGACGCCGACGAACCGATGCCGTTAGCTCCACAAGTACCTCCACCACAACCTGCACCACGACGCAGGTCGGCACGCATCGCCAGGGAACAGCTCCGTACTCCCTGGAGGTAGCCTTCATAGTCTGCTCCAGGGCGCCGCGGCAGACGACCTCGCAGACGTCGCAGACATCGCTTCCCCCCCCCCCCGGGAGGGAGGTATGTTCAGTCTGCCAGTAAAGGCCCCTGCCAGGCAGACCTCACACACAACGCGCCTGCACGCCGGGATACATATACGACTCCAAACAGGCGCAGAGACATCAAAACAAACCAGGAAAACAAATAGAATCATCTAGAAGCTAAGTGGGACTATTTCTTACAGAGGTCGCCGTACTACCACACAACGGAATTCCTGCGCCAGGCCGCCTATATAAGCATAGCCGGCCGCTCCACCGCCAGTTCCGGCCTGACCGCGGAACCAGCTCAACTACAGAAGACCACCGGAAGTTCGCGAGAAGTAGAAGCCGTCACTCTACCCCGGATCAGGACCAGGCTAAATTTCTCGGCGGTCATCCGCTAACTGTACCACATTTGTTATTGTTTACCAGTGTTTTGTGTACATAGTAATAAACCTCAAGGAACCATTAAGTGTAGTTTACTTCATATACCCAGACGTGTCAAACTCTTCCTTGTTGTGGAGCATTACTTCATATGGATCACAGGTCATCATATAAATGAAGCTGTCCGTGTCCATATAAAGCAGCTTGGGGCTTCCAAAGCGAGGAATAGCGAATTCATAATGAAATCGATACATCCTCACTTTGGAAAGGTCAAGAATACACATTCCGACATACACAGGTTTATTATAGAGGATCCGCACTTTCGCCAATTTCCAGAGCTACAAAGTCTTCACGAAAAACGGTCATGTGTTTCAATCTGGGTGATGCTACGTATTTGCGGGCACCGCGGCGACCCGGCCAACCTGTACACAATTTCACGTCGCGGTGTCTACGAATATCCTCTATTGTTTTGCCGAAAATGGAATTGGTTCATCAGTTTATAGAAATCTCTCTCGAAATCCGTGTTGAGAGAGATGTAGTCTTTCAACCACGGTGACTGGTTGAAAGAAATCGCGCGATGTATTTTACTCACTTGCAACCCCAAATCTACACATTGCTGGAGGACTCGGTAATGGAGGACATACCGTACCTTGTTCTCCAGTGTGGTCATCAACTTGGGGAGCGTGGAACCAACGGGGGCTTTGTGCTCTGGGCATGGCGGTAGGTCTGCTAGAACGTCGTGTTTGTCCTGAGGAATCGTAAGGTCTACCTCCAACACGAATCCCCTGGGTGAATCAGACGCAACGCTCATAAAACCTATGCTCGCAATCTGCTCGGCCGACACCACTGAAACCCACCAGAGGGTAGATACTCGGACATGGCCCAGCCGTACAAATTGTTAACATCGAAATACATGATAAAATTGTCTGGCGCCTCGCGATTGTACTCCGACATGTACTTGTTATTTGCCTTGGCGTACCTATGGACGCATTGACAAATACCACCGCGTATTCCGCGTTCGAAAAGGAGCAGCATGTCGATATCGGTCAGAAGGTCCAATTCAACACGTGTGCTCTTTAACATGGCCTGCCACGAAAGGCCTGGGGATGTAAAGTAGTGGCAGGGGTCCAGGGTGTATTTCCTCAAACATACACTCCTAAATTTCTCAAACAGATCTGCAAGTAACCGCACATCTGTTTCCATGTACAGACTTGCATATTCACGTAAAGTATTGATCTGGAAAGTCTGCCACACTTGTGTCGCGTGCTCGTAATCGGCATCTGAAATTTCAGACTCCGACAGCGAACTACAAAATTTTGATTTTGGAGGAAGCGTGGCCTCGTCGAGTTTATCCCACGAATCCATATATTCGTAAGGGAAGACTCCTTTCCGCTTAACTAATTGAAACTTCTCGGGTCGTCAAAATGAGCACTAGTAATGCCCATGTCGCCGTCCTCAAGGGTATCAACCAGTTTGTCTAATGGGGCCTGCATAAATCGGTAAGAGTCCAGAAACCTTAACGTAATTGAAGTACGTTCAACCTTTTTTGAAAAAGAAATGTAGCGTTCAGTGTTTATGGGAAGTACATCCATCCCATCGCCGTCGAGGTCGGATAATGCCATAACTATAAAGTGTGCGTCATACCCAGACAGATTATGAAAGAAAATGGGTATGAACTTTTTAGTCTTAAACTGCAAATTGCAGTCATTGTGTGCAGCCCCCCTAAATTTACCTGTGATATGACAATGGTCGCGGACTTTAACAGTCCCCGGTTCAATGTCTTTCTCACAGATGTGGCATACAGTAGCAGCAGCAAACTTTGCTTCTTGCTCATCTGTCATTACAAGGGGAATACACTCCTTGTAAATTTCATCAACTTCCTCGGCAAGCTCGACAAGTTGTTCCACAAGCCATTTCTCGGGGTTTGGGCCCGAGAAGGAGTTGAATCGTGACAGACTAGGTACGCATTCACAAACGACCTGGTATGCCGCAGCGAATGGGGTGTGTTTCTGGACATTGGTTGAGTGAGAGGCGTTGGGTGGGGGACTGCATGAATCATAAGGTTCTAATAAACTTTCAAAATCCGCGTAAACGACGACGGGCACACGCTGCTTGTGTGCAAAATCCTTAAACTTTAAAGTTTTATCGTCATCGCCGGGCAAATCTACTCTTACTGGATCTGCCCTTGCGCAATCGATCTCATGTCGGTACAGAAGATCTTTGCTGCCAAAATGCTGCAGACATCATTCGCATATGTGTATGACTTGATGATGATTAGTTAATGAAGATCTAACTAGCCGCGACAAGTTGCGAATCCAACAGTAATGGGAATTCCCACTGCTATCAGTATGCAGCAACATGTTAATGTGGTTATCGCGTTTGTCTGCAGTTAAGTGTAAGGGCCCGACAACTTCATTCCTACCTTTAATAAGATCCAGACCGAAAACATTTACTGAAATGCCTGGATTTTGCCTCTCGAATTTGGAAATATCTGCGAGTTTTACCGGAAACTCAATACCTGAGAAATCGAATTCATGGCTTGCGAATGCCTCCCTGTAACTACCAACCTGGTTTGCATTTTCATGCGCCTGTACTTGAGCTGCAAGGAGAGTCCAAAGAAAACATAACTCATCATTGTTTTTCACATTGACTACAGCCATTTTTCTTTGGATATCAACTGGCAGAGCCACATGGGAAGACCCTCGATAGAACGGTTGAAAATGAGCAATGTTTATGTCGAGGGAAATTAATCTCTCGTGGGTTTTTCCAGAATCTCTCTCCTGAAACTCTTCCAATTTAGTCGTGATCTCCGATTTCACACAGATCTTATACCAATCAGGCAGGTGAGTGCTGGTTGTGACTTCACACATTTTGGTAAGAAAATACAAATTTGCGGAAACGATATTTAACTCCTTCTGAACTGCAAAAGATGTTGCCAACCCAACCTGAACCTTTACAGCCGGGGTGGACCGGCAACTAACAATTTCGCGGACTTTATTTGCCAAAAGTTTATAACATGCATCAATGAAGTTAATTGGTCCAATAAAATTTTCAGAATTTTGAATGGTTCCGGTATAGATTCTATTTTTAAAAGCACTCTGCCTATCTTCAAGGATTAAGCGCGTTGCGTCTGGACACTCACCCCTCGTTGCTGCACATGATATATTGGCTGCTGCTGCCTGCTAGGACCTGCCACTCCTGAGCCCCGGCTGCTAGGTCCGGGTGTTGGGTTTCGCCTATCGGTTGAGTCCGGCATTTCCCAAGGTCTCCACATGGGCGGAGCAGGTCCGGACTCGACGGCGGCATTCATGGCTGCGGGCGGCTCTGCAAAGATAGAAACCAATGAGAATAAGGCCGACATCTAATTACATGGAATGTATGAATAAATAATGAAGTGAAACGTACCATTCGGTTGTATGGAACGAGTCCTCCTAGGTTCCTCATACCATGGAAAATCTATAAAAAGAAAGATAATTTAGGTCAAAACATTAAACACATTTTTGTTAAATTAATTTTTATGTGTATTGTACTCACTATTAATTAAGTCTTGTTCCCAGTCATAGACACTTGTGGTAGGTAAACCATCATACTGTGCCATATCTATAAAAAAATAAGCATTGGTTAAAAAACATGACATAAAAAAAGGTAATTACAAAAAATATAAAGTATAATATACTCACAATCAGCTAATTCCTGTTCCAAGCCAGCACCAGATAAAGTCTCATGACTCGCTGTTTCTGCAAATTGCAAAACCCTGGGTGGATCAGAAGTACCTGAAACCAATGAGAATTAAGCTGGCATCCTAGCTACATGGAATGTAATAATAAAAAATAGCAAAGTGAGACTTACCATTTGGTTGCATGGAATGAGTCCTCCTCCGTTTACTGGGCACGTTAATTTCATCACACTCCAGTAAATCTATGAAAAAAAAAGTATTCAATATTAAGTTAAAACAGTACATGGATTTTTGTCAAATGAAAAATTATACTCATGAAACGATAGAAAGCTAGCTGACATCTAATTACAAGGAATATATAAAATAAATAACTTACCATTCATTTGCATAGGTACATCGTAAGTAGGGATACCCTCGAACTCTAGTTCTTCAGATGGCATATCTGTAAAAAACAAAAAGTTAGGATAAAACGCAATGTTAATTAAATGAAATTTTTATCAACAATATCAAATATTTAACAGTACATGGATTTATGTTAACATCTAATTAAAAGTAATAAATAACAAAGTGGGACTTACCATTCATTTGTATGGGTACATCGTAAGTACTAGTGGTAGGTATACCCTCAAACTCTAGTCCGTCAGATGGCGTATCTGTAAAAACAAAAAGTTTAAATGGTAACATAGGATAAAACGCTATGTTAACTAAATGAAATAAAAAAAAAAAAACTTACTGAGATATTTATCAAATAATTCCCAATTCCATTCGTTGGAACCGAAAACCAACAGACTTCCATCACTAGTGGCTCCTTCAGACAGTAAATCTAAAAAAGATAGCATAGTTTAAAAGACTACAAAAATTTTGTTAAATAAATAATTGAAACTGGCAATGTATGAAAAAATAATTACCTTGCAGATTCACGTCATCGAGAGAAGGCAAATCTTCAATGCTTTGCGAAGACATTGTCTCTGTGTAAGTTCAGATACAACTGGCTTAGTTCCTGTTACGACGCTTCTTTTATAGAGGCCAGCACGCCAAGATAATGACTGTGAGCAACGCCAACGTGGCTGCAGTGGCGGGGCGGGTGAACTACAAAGATAATTACGGTGAGAGGTGCCGGCATGGCTGCAGGGGCGGGGCGCGTGACCTACAAAGATAATGACTGTGAGAGGCGCCAGCGTGGCTGCAGGGGCGGGGCGCGTGACCTACAAAGATAATGACTGTGAGAGGCGCCAGCGTGGCTGCAGGGGCGGGGCGCGTGACCTACAAAAGATAATGACGGTAAGCGGCGCCGGCAGCCAGGTAGATAATTATAGGCCGCACAGTCGGCCGGGTGCCTAATTATAGGGGAAGCGGCCGCGAGGGGTTTCGAATTCAAGGTCGGCGGTAGCGTATCAGGTTACACGGAAGGAACACCTGCAGGTTTCAAGGTCAGCGGGATGGTGTCAGGTTACAAAGAGGGGAGGGGAGGGGAGGGGGTGGGGCAGCCAGGTAGATAATTACAGGGCGGTGGCGCCTAATTATAGGGGAAGCGGCCCGCAGGGGGGGCGGGGCGCGTGACCTATTTAATACCAAACGTACATATCCTTACTACTGTCTTTGTTTGGCCGCCTGGTCGAATCTTACAATATCCAAATTTGTGGGGCATTCGGATTTGACAGTGGCCCGATGTTGGACTTCTTGGTAACGTGAGAGCAGGGATACTCGTCGTCAAGGTTCCGGGAAAACATGTCTGACCACCACATAGGATGATCGTCGTATTGTGCACGATAAACATCGTACCCCATTCACATCTGCGCCTGCCATCCGAGAACATGTAATGACATCCCTACGGAACCAGGTAACATTGGTCGCAGACTAACAAAATCCCTATTAGGGAATTACTATCTCATGCCTAGGCTGCCGCTGACATCGCAACAATAACGGCTGCAGTTGGACTGGTGCCGCGACCGGGAAGCACAGACTACTGATCGATGGCGTAGCATTATGTTCAGCGATGAATCACGGTTCTGCGCGGCCTTGGATGACCATCGTCGGTACGTATGGTGGCTAACTGGGGATAGGTCTCTTTATTCCAATATTATGGAGTGGAACAGCGTTATTACTCCTGGCATCATGGTGTGGGGAAGCCACAAAGAAGCCATGGCTGGTAGTAATTGACGGAACTGTGACGGCACAACGGTACGTCACGGACATCGTGCATACTCATTTGTAACCTCTTATGCGACAGTTCGTGATACCATTTTTCAACAACACACAAGGAACGTGTCTCTATGAACTGTCTGCGTGATGTTGAGGTACTCCCGTGGCCTACAAGATCGCTAGGTCTGTCCCTGGTAGAATAATGTGTTGGGCTACCTCGGAAGTCAACTCCATCCCAGTGCCATTATCCAGGACATGAAGGACCAGTTACAACATTTTGGGATACCTTGCCTCTGGAGACGATACAACTGTTCTATTACACCCTTTGGAAGCTTTCCATTCAATTAGTGCGGCTTATCCGCTGCCGAAATTTATGAAGACTCATGTCAACTGTTAATATTCCCACACTAACTGGTGATGACGGCATGTTTTTGGAGGATTCTGGCCCATTTGTCATCATTCAACACATCCTATCTGTCAGTTTTAATAGTTTAATTAATACAGTTAATGATCTACACCGACAACAAACGGAAGATACCGTTAAGAAGTAAAAAATAAAAACATACAGTTCTGATCAAAATGCTGCTGAATTTAATTAACTCCCTCTCTTGAATCACTTTTTAAACACTCATTTTACATTCAGACAAGCTGCTAACACATTTCCTAAACTATTACAGCTTCTATATAAAGAACTCGGGCCATGCGACATAATACGAGCGGTTCAGCACACCTCATTGTTCGCCCAGCGAACACTGCCCTGATCGCTCAGCTGGTCAGACCAAAGATTTTTATACAACTGCTCCTTGAATATACTTAACTAATACTATCAAAACTACGATACAATCTACTCTCTCTGGAAACCCTGAAATAATACATTTCAGGTTACTGATATTTATACAATTATTTAAGTGGTCGAAAATAAAACAATTCAATAATACTAATAATAATAAAAATGATTGGGGAGTTGCGATTATGTCACAGCTTCCCAACCGAATCAGAATGATGAGTGGTCTCATAATTTATTTATTTAATTGTTAATTTGACTCGATTTTGTAACAGCTGAAATGTAACATTACCTACCCACTCAACCCGTGAAGTTTCGTTTCTATTCATCCTTCCCGTCTGAGTGGTTCAGTTATTTATCGGGCAGTGTATTTTTGATGCTCTTGTGTGCTGTTCAATGAATGGGATAATGTCCATCGTACCGAGAGATAGCTATCCCCCACCTTCCTTGGATTGTTGTCGTACAGACAAGGTGAAATTCAAACCTATGACATGACGTTGGTGAAATTAGTAACGGCAGATGTAACGCAAGGGCACTGTTGACGCCACTGGATGGTGCAATGAGGAAGATGATATCTCATTGTTGTTTTCCATCCCTGCTGTCGGCAGCCATAGTCGCTGGATTTCCCAAGCTCAACTCAACGAGGGTGATGCTTCCTGCCATTGCATCCGGTGGCGTACATTCGTAATTTGCTTCTTGAACTGAAAACTAAGTGTGAAAGCTGACAGAGGATTTGTGGTCTCTGCCACGGAATGTTTGCACTCTACGACATGTTGCCGGCCCAGTATGGCAGATGGAGACTCAGGGACATGGTGGAATCACGCAGAATGGATACAGTCATTGCTTAATAGTGACGGATCCAGGGGGAGGGGCTAGGGGGCTCAAGCCTCCCTCCCCCAAAAAAAGTATCTAGGTCCACCCCCGACATCGTAATTTCGAGACAATTTTTTATTTTACTCCACCGAATTTAGGGCGAAACCCCTCCCCGCTTCCCATATTTCAGCCCTACCCTTCCCCGACTCAAGCCCCCCCCCCCCCCAAACCAAAATCCTGGATCCGCCACTGTTGCTTAGGCTAAGTGAAGCAAAGAAGATGGTCCTGACAGTTGTGGGAAGTGATGCGTCCCCGCCTCTGGAAGCATCCGGTACCGGTCATCCACATTGTGCATCACTGACTCAAATAACTGGCACGTGGGTCGAAAGGTAGTACTACCTCTGAAGCTATCACATACTCTCTGTCGATAAGGAGCGTCCATAAACTACGTGGCTGATTTTGGCATCGCTTGAACCCCCCTCTACCCACGTAGCCTGTTGTGGCTTTTTCTTGACAGTTCCCTCCCCCTCCCCTTTTTTCAGTGTGGCACCTAGCTTTTTTTCCTATTAATTACAGAAGACAAATTTAACTGCTTTTTCTTAACAGACTATATAATAAACACAACCGATATTTTCTTTATGTACTTTTCCATAATTATAGATATTCTCAATGAAATGTTGACACTAAGCACTCCTGTAAATGATCAATTATTTGCAAAAACCTCTCTCTCAGGTACAGTCAGGGATTCTTTTCTTCTTGAGGTGTTACTAAAAATATTCTCCTTTCCTAATTCATCACTGTTCATTAATTGTTAAAATAGAAAAAAAAAAACTAAAAAGAGCTGCATTTTTTTATTTTTTTTTTTTTTGCTGCAGTTCTGTCACCTTTATTTCTACATTTCAAGGAAATGATTATTTAATCTGCTTAAAAGATTTCTGTAACTCAATGGATAGTGAAAATTAGTTCGCATAACATTTTCGATAAGCCTCGTAAAGTTTATTGTTCGGCGCCACTTCACACCACGTATTTCAGCGAGAACAGAGATTCACTTGACAGGACAGAATCATTTTACCAACGAGCTGTGTGTTGACAGGCGGGCGAATCTAATCAAAACAGCTTTATTTCAAACCATCTAAATAGTACAAACCGTTACTGCCCGTTGAAATATGTAAGCGAATTTGCGTCTAGGTACGGTATGTCTAACGTTAATCAAATCGTAAAGTTGGTTAGTTCAAAGGCGACGGACGCGAGTAACCGAACACTAAGAAGTCACACGCATGCGCGGCTCTGTCTGTATATAGGATGTCTAAATTACATACGGACATAATTAATACACACATGCTGTTGTGTGTACTGTGCGTTATTTTAACTGTGACAAATAATATTAATGAAAAGCTCCGTGGCTTAGTAGGATCCCCCCCCCTCTGCCCTCCCCCGACGTAACCCTACATAGCTTTCTACCCAACTCCTCCCCCTTCCTAGCAACGTAGTTTATGGACGCTCCCTTAGTTCCAGGACGCATGCAATTTCATGTAGGACGATGACACCCAGTGTCAAAACAAATACCTGTGTAGGGGATATTTTAGCACACAAGTCAAATATCAGACTCCATGGAGACACAGATTCACCTTTCCGGGCATAGTGTGCGCTAAGATGATTGTTATGCCTCTGGGGAGTTGTAGTATTCACCGCAGACCATACCGGCACCAACTGCAAAAGTTTCTGCGCGGGCGGCGTTTGTAGACACAAGGATCTGCTCCTCATAGAGTCAGTCCCGAGAATACTGTACAGTAGTTCTTCCTCACCCGCTCTAGAAGCAGTAGTGGAAGCGGATAGTGGATCTTTGGTGGGTTTGAAGCTAAATTATTTTCTAAACATCCCCAAGTAAACCATTAACACTAATAGGCATGTGTATCATTACTTTGTTCAATAACTTCGCTTCACTGGCTGCCGTGTTGCTATTCTATTACTACTCCTATGCCATCTGACTTGTTTAAAGAGATATTACGTGACAATTGTGCACAATAGCTGCTAGATAACATTATCATAACGTAATATGCATTGTTCTTCAATGTTCACCTATGATGGAACAAAATAATGAAAATGTGCACGGTTTTCAAGTTCACTTCTTAGATGAGGCAGGAGATAAGTTGGGTGAAACTTTTTTTTTTTACTGCTTCTTGCCTCGTCGAAGTCCAGGTCATTAGAGTCGGGATGGGACTGGGGAAAAAGAACGGGAAGGAATTTGGTCTTGGCCTTTTGATGGAGACATCCTGGCATTCGCCTGGAGTGATTTGGGGAAACCATGAAATACCCAAATCTGGATGCCCGGACGGGGATTCGAACCGGGTGAAACATATGGATTCAGCTGAATGAAAAATTAGGTAGTCACAAATATTTAATCCTTACAAAAATCAGCGTATCTGGCAGCATAGGGCAAAATAAAAATCCACGATCTATTATGATTCAACCCATTCGGTTGGTCGCTTTGCAGCGGGTCACACGATTACTTACTGATAATTGATGTCACCAGGTGGATCTGCTCCAAACACATTGCGGGATTAAAAACACACATGCAACAAGTAAAACTTTTCTTTAATTGAGAAAACATTAACAAACCTTTTTTTTTAGATTGTAGGTTAAAGTTTATAAAGGGTATCATAAATTTAAACAAGAAAAATATAAACGCGTATGTATGCGACATTATTTTGGATCGGAAGTGACTTAAGAGCATACAGCGATTAATGTCTGGTTCGGTTGCCTTGGTGAGTGGTATTCTTACATCCATGCCTTCCGGAAACGTCTTGTTTACACCCAGGGTCTCTTGAACAATGTACCTTTCTGACGTTAGCGCGTTTTTTGGGATTTACGGCTGACCGACGTCCAGGTCATTAGAGCAAACGGAGGAAGAGGTCAAGAAATGGGAAGGAAATCATACATGGGATTTTGAATTAAAAATCCCGGGCATTTGCCTGGAGTGTTTTCGGGAAAGCTTGGAATATTGAAATATGGATGGCTGGACGAGGTTTCGAACCCACATTCCCTCCCCCCTCCCCCCCCCCCCCCCACACAAGAGCCCTTGAACGGCTACTATCTGTCGGCTGACACAAACACATCCCGTTTCCGCACTTATAATATGTAAACGTAGCGTCTATAAAAGTCCATGTCACACATAGCTTGTCTTATTCAATATTTTCCTTCAATTGTCTTGTAAAAATATTTTACACTGAGAAATAAAATTGTTGCTTTCAGAAAGAAGCTGAATATTTAAGACAGACGCCACCAAGAGGAAGAAACAAAAATGTTTGCACCTTTTATTTACGCTAATATTTACCACGAAACCATAAGCAGATAAAACACAGTAAACAAACATTTAAGGTCGTTAGCTGAAAACTAATTACCATTTCACTGAAAATGAGAGTTTCTTTGAAGATATAAAATCATTCTTCTTTTTCGTGTGAAAAAAATAAAGTTGATCGAACTATCATCTTACGTCAATTTGTAGTCCAATCCAATCATTGTCTGAATTATGGATATCAATCGAAAAGCAATAACCATTTCTAAGTTATAAAGTTATCAAATTCTTGATCATTCTTTCAACCTCCTACATATGTGAAAAGAATTTCCTAACTGTATCAATAATTTCATTTATATAGGGAATATAAAAAACCAATCCGAGAGATCAAATCGATGTTGAACCATCCGTTTGTGTCTAAGAACCAACACTGCAGCAACGCACATGCAAATTTTCTAACAAAAAAGTTAAACTATAAGTTTCACTTTGTAGCGTAAAATTTAATGAATAAAGTACTTTTTCTGTTGGTTTTTATTTCTCTGTTATATGCTCCGCGAAACATTTCTCTTATTTTATATTCTTAAGTCAGACAGACCGGCGCATTGTATCCTGGGATGCCCACCTACGATCTGCGATATTCGCCCCAAATGTTTTCCGACCGCAGTCCCCATCGCTTCCAGTAATCCCCAAATATTGCCCCTGTATTTGCATTTAAACACAACAGCATTGTGTCCTCGCATAAAGTGGATTCGTTTTGCCATTTCCAACTGTTCGGTCACCGTATCCTGTTATGCACTATTATATAATAAATGTGCTCTCAGAATTCCATTACCTCAAGTATTATCTTCCGAAATACGAGTATGTGATAAAGATATTGATTAAAATCATGACATAAATATATCAGTCAACTAACAATACCGTCTGATATGACGATAATACTTTATTTTTCATTCGGCTGTTTAAACAAAGAGTTATCCGTTTTTATTAATACGAGTGTGTACTGAATTACTTCAGCATATCTGTCTAACGAAAGGTCATAAAAGCATGATCAAATACAGTAAGCTTACTCTCAATGCAAGTACTGTACATTTCAACGATATGTCCTAAAATTGTTAATAACGTTTTAACTAGTGGTTTTCCAATATAAAGGAAGTATATGTTAGACTAGACGACCCGTGCGAAAATTTCGCGAATAAAATGCGATGAATAGTGAGGTTGAATATAATGTCACCAAGTTCAGTCATTACTCTTCATACTCCTACTTCATTTATCGATTTTGGTTAGAAATCCAGGGAGATAAATGGCTCCAAACACAAAAAACGTATTTTAGAAAAATTGACATTTTTGCGCTTTATGGGTCGAATAACGAAAAATTCCTTTCTTAGAATATAATGTTACCACGGCGGAAACCTTAGTCTTTAATACGATATGTCATTTATCTATATCGATTAGATATCAAGGGAAATATATGGCTCGTGACACAAAAATACGTTGTAGAACAATTTATACTTTTTCCCTTTAATAGTTGAATTCCAAACACTTCATTCTTAAAATATGATGTCAGCAAAGCTGAGACATTATTCCTCACAATCGTACTTGATTTATCGATTTTGGATAGATATCAAGGGAGATAAATGGCTCGAGACACAAAAAACGCATTTTAGAAAAATTGACTTTTTTGCCTTTTATGGGTCGAATTACGAAAAATCCCTTTCTTAAAATATAATGTTACCACGGCGGAGACCTTATTCTTTAATATGATACCTCATTTATCTATATCGGCTAGATATCAAGGGAGATAAATCGCCCGTGACACAAAAATCGGTTATAGAAAAATTTATACTTTTTTCCTTTAACGGTTGAATTCCAAAAACATTCTTTCTTAAAATCTGATTTCACAAAGCTGATACATTACTCCTTATAATCCTACTTCATTTATCGATTTTGGTTAGATATCCAGGGAGATAAATGGCTCCAGATACAAAAAACGCATTTTAGAAAAATTGACATTTTTGCCCTTTAAGGGTAAATTACGAAAAATTCCTTTGTTAAAATATAATGTTACCACGGCGGAGACCTTATTCATTAATATGATACTCATTTATCTGTATCGGTTAGATATCAAAGGAGATAAATCGCCCGTGACACAAAAATCGGTAATAGAAAAATTTATACTTTTTCCCTTTAAGGGTTGAATTACAAACACATTCTTTCTTAAAATATGATGTCACAAAGCTGAGAAATTACTCCTCATAATCCTACCTCATTTATCGATTTTGGTTAGATATCCAGGGAGATAAATGGCTCGAGATACAAAAAACGCATTTTAGAAAAAGTGTCATTTTTGCCCTATAAGGGTTGAATTACGAAAAATTCCTTTCTCAAAATATAATGCTACCATGGCGGAGACCTTATTCTTTAATATGATACCTCATTTATCTATATCGTTTAGATATTAAGGGAGATAAATCGCTCGTGACACAAAAATGCGTTATAGAAAAATTTATACTTTTTCCCTTTAAGGGTTGAATTCCAAACACATTCTTTCTTAAAATATGATGTCACAAAGCTGAGAAATTACTCCTCATAATCCTACCTCATTTATCGATTTTGGTTAGATATTCAGGGAGATAAATGGCTCGAGATACAAAAAACGCATTTTAGAAAAAGTGTCATTTTTGCCCTATAAGGGTCGAATTACGAAAAATTCCTTTCTTAAAATATAATGTTACCATGGCGTAGAACTTATTCTTTAATATGATACCTCATTTATCTATATCGGTTAGATATTAAGGGAGATAAATCGCTCGTGACACAAAAACGCATTGCAAAAATATTGATACTTTTGCCCTTTAAGGGTTGAATTCCGAAAACTTTCTGGCTTAATATATGACGTCACTAAAGCGGAGATCTTAATCTTTAAAACGATACTTCATAAAACGGTTTCAGATAGGTATCCAGGGAGATAACTGACTCGTAACACAGAAAACAGCATTTTAGAAAAATTAACATTTTTGCCCTTTAAGGGTCGAATTCCGAAAACTTTCTTGCTTAAAATAGGATTTAACCAAAGTGGAGACCATAAGCTTTAAAATGACACCTCATTCATTGATTTCGGTTAAGTATGAAGGAAGATATAGGCTTGTGACAAAAAAATACCTTATAGAACTAATATATATGATAACACAGCAATGAGTTTGCATATAAATTATTTGTGTTATTCATCTGTAGCTACGAGTTTTAAATTAAGCCGAGCACATACCGTGCTGTGTCAAACATACCAAGCTTGCAGCTTCTGGTTTCACACATGTGTAGCTTTGAGCAAACAATCTTGGTCACAGCTGCCAGCGTATCGAATGAATTGACATGTAGCCATCATTCAAAATGTGGCCGAGACAACCTGCAGTGTAGGTGAGGACTGCGACATCATGGCTACGGCCTCATGGCTTGCGATTCGACCTGATAATGCCATAACGTCATGTTTTCCATCACTTATAGATTCGTAGCTTCATGCGGTCTGTATTTTATAATTATCATATATATTATTTCTATAAGATGTTTTTTTGTCACAAACCAATATCTCCCTTCAGACCTAAGCTAAATCGATAAATGAGGTATCATTTTAAAGATTAACGTATCCGCTTTGATTTAAGAATGACGTCTAGTCACGTTGTGGGTAAGACAAGTATTACAAACGGAGCAATGCTCCGTTTATAATACTTTTAGCATAGTACTAGCATTTACCCGCTGCTTCACGCGCGCGTGCCTTGGCAGGTATAGAAATTATTTACCGATTTTATTCTCTTATCAGACATTAACGTGGAAAGGCATGAACTGTTAATGTATTCTGAATAGTTTCGTTTGTTTCGGTTAATACGTTAGGTTCGGTTTTCATACTGATGTCAGAGAGTTGTTTTATTCATATTTTAACGTGATGCAATTGATTCAATAGTAGAAAAGGTTCCTGAACAGTAGTAATTTGTGGTTGTAATTATTGTGCGAAGTATAAACATTTATTGTTTAGAAAGGCTTTCACGGTTCAAACGACATTCTTTCTTCTGTGCGCTTTCAGAAGCTACTAAGGATTTAGCGTATAGAACCCAGTTATAGGTTAATCGCTTTTCTCGGTGCAGGTTACTTTCATTTGCTCTAGCTATTTCGTCTCGTTCTCTTTGATGTTGCAGATGAAGTTGTCGGTCTATTTCACTCTCATTTAGCCGATTTCGGCGACATCTTTTAGCTGCAGAAGTTGACCCCGACAGATTAGATCTCTTTCGCAAGTGCATATCATAAACTTTTATACTTACCCAACTCACAGCACTAACAATTAAAACGTTTTCACAGCTGCAATTATCACTATGCGTGAACTTTGGCTGCGAGTATATAGATGAGCATAAACTTGGTTACAATATAGAATATCTGTGGAAGTAATAAATAATATTATTTCTGAAAGCAATATTTAACTCAGCTAAAACATAATATTTTTAAATGCTGATATCGAGGATTCCACGTTAACCGTGGTACCGAAAATTTAAATGGATATATAACAGTTATAACGTTAAGAAAGCTGATATTATAATCATTATGTGTAATTTTTTTTGGCGATTTTATGTGTAAACTTTGCCTGGGATTATATAGCTAGGTATAAGCTTTGTTAAGGATGTATCTGTGGATATAATGAAAAATATTGTTTCCATGATACTTACCTAAAAAAAAATTATTTTTAAATGTGGATACCGAGGATTGCAACATAACCGCGGTGCCATAAATTTATGTAAAAATAGCAGTAATCTACGACTTAGTCCTCTTGGAAATGTACTGAAATATAAAAATTCGTTACCAATAATCACAGCATCTCAACTTTTCGGATTTATTTATTTTTTGTTGTTTGGATATTGGTTTTATTTTATGTTGATACACCATTAATTATTCCTGCTTTAAAATAGAAATTTACGTGAATTGGAGCTACTCTTGATTTCAAATCGTCGTATCATTACTGTCATTATTTCAGTCAGATATAATTAATCCAAAAATGTCGAGATGTGATCATGGTACAGTTTATGTAGTAAGGTGCATGTAACTGAAACAATTATTTCTGAGTGGCAACATTATCGCAAGTTGTGAATCGCTTGAAATGCAGCCTGACAGCTGATATGATGCTTTGTTATAGGCCTAAGAGACGATGCCTGCAGCTTTATAATCTACGCGGTGTAGCATTAGGATATGAAACATTTTTAATTTAAGTTTCTTTCAATATAGCCGTATTTTCTATGTAATTATTTCAGTCGCATGTAAGTACCTGGCGAAACAACAGCCTGGACCAGATGACAATTGACTCGTTTTGTTTAGCATCAGGCATAACGGGTTTAGTTTTAAAATTTACGCGGTGTAGAATAGAATTTTAGGATGCCTAAATAAAAATTCGTTACCAATAATCACAGCATCTCAATTTTTTCTGATTTATTTATTTTTTGCTGTTTGGATATTGGTTTTTATTTTATGTTGATACACCATCAATTATTCCTGCTTTAAAATAGAAATTTACGTGAATTGGAGTTAATCTTGGTTTCAAATCGTCGTATCATTATTGTCATTATTTCAGTCAGATATAATTAATTCAAAAATGTCAAAATGGATCACGGTACAGTATATGTACTAATGTGCATGTAACTCAAGCAATTATTTCTGAGTGGCAAAATTATCGCAAGTTGTAAATCGATTGAAATGCAACCTGGACAGTGATGACAGCTGATATGCTTTGTTATAGGCCAAAGGGACTATGCTTTTAGCTTTATAATTTACGCGGTGTAGCATTAGGATATGAAATTTTTTTTATTTGAGTTTCTTTCAATATATCCGTATTCTCTATGTAATTATTTGAGTCGCATATACCTGAATTTTCGGATTTGCACGTTATAGCCACGAGACATATTAATCGAATAAAGTACTTCCAAATATGTGCAATTCCGCACAAGTCATTATGAAAGAAGTATGTTTTATTACTTGCTGATATTTATAATAGCTGTTTTTCAGACATCGCTCTTCGAGAAAAAACTGAATTTCGTATTAAGTATTGGCTTATTGTTGCTGTATTGTACAGCGCTCACGTAGCAATTTTGTTCCAGAGACAAACTGTATAACAGTCTACCAGAGACATTACATGTCTTCAATATTAGTAATATAACTTTTTCGTAATTCAACAGACCTGTTACGATTCAAGTAAATGCTGATTATACTTGATTCACGTATTCTTTTTATTTTAAAGTACTGCGGTCCAGAAAAATGAATCGCAGAAGTAAAAAAAAAAAAAGGGAAATCCTAAATTTTGTCAGGTTTCTTTATGAAAGGAGTGACCGTCTGAATGTGTATAATTATCTGTGGTCTACAGTTTCACATTTCTGAAGTTTTTTACTGACTTGCTTCTTCCCATGGTACATATTAGTCGTTAGCTACTTCTGCAGATGTTGATCAGCAACATTAGCTTTAAAAATTTGGAAACACCATGCAAATTGATGCGGTAGTTTTTGCGTTATTAGAGATCAAGCCTCACTACAAACGCAGCTTGCTTACAGATTTATAATAGTATAGATTATAAACATTCTAGCGACAATACGTGCGGCAAATGGGAAAATCCACTGACGTATGTGACTTTGCCAAGGGCGCCTGGAAACCCATCTCCAAAACAGCGAGGCTGGTCGGCTCAAGTAGGCGACAAAATGGTAGTTGTCCACGCTTCATCACAGGACGTAGAGGTCGGAGGATTGCCTACTGTGTAATCTAGGATAGAGGGCAGTTTGTCGCAGATCTGGCGACATAATACAATGCTGGTCCAGGCACAAGAGTTTCGGAGCACACCATTACGCGCACATTGTTGGACATGGGGCTCCGCAACATACAGTCCCTATACATTCCCATGTTGACACAATGGTATAGTCCATAAACTACGTGGCTGTGGAGGGAGGGGTTCGGTAGAAAGCTACGCTGGGCTACGAGGGTGTAGGGGGAGGTCTTTGTCAAGCCACGTAGCTTTCGGTGCGTCCATAAACCATTTTGATCTCCTGTGAACCCCCCTTCCCCCACGTATCCTGAGGTGCCTTTTGCCTCTATCCGCGTAGCACGTAGCTTTTTTGCCTATTGATTCCAGAAGACATTTTGTATTGCTTTCTCTTGTCAGACTATCGTAAAATACATATCGAGATAATTAAATGACTGAAATCAATATTCACATGCTGTTGTGTGTGTTTAAATATGGAAAATAACCTAGCCTGGATTGAACCCCCCCCATTCTCCTCTCAACCCCCCCCCCCCCCCCCACACACACACACACACGTAGCCCTTCGTAGCTTTCCAGGCAACCCCTCCCTCTCCCTAGACCGAGTCACATAGTTCATAGACGCTCTCTTTTCATTCATATTACTTTTCACAGTTAAAATAAGGTAAAGAATGTACAACAGCATAATTATTTCCGTCATTAAATTTTCTCCTTATGTAATTTAGATACCCTATATACTGACAGTACCGCGCATGCGTCTTGCTAGAAATCATTGCGTTTGGTTGCATGCGGCCGGCGCATTTGAACTAACCGAGAAGTGCCGAAGCATTACGATTAGAAAAACCAGAGACATGCTGTATCTAAACTCAAATTCGCTTACAGATGTCGAAGGCTGTGTCAGTTCGTATCGTTTTGATAATGATTGCCCGTGTGTAATCACACCGCTCGTTGATAAAATAATTCTAATTTTGTTCTGTCGAGCGAATTTCAGTGCACCTTTTTAATTGTAGTGCTCGCTGAAGTGTTATTTCAAGTTCGAAGTGTGGTGTAAAGTGGAGCTGTACAATAAAGTTTAGGATGGTTATCGAATATGTTTTTTCAATGTTTTCACTGACCAATGAGTTACAGATATCTTTTAAGCACATCCCTGCAATGTAGAAATAAAGACTACAGAACTGCAGCTAAAGAAAACAAAAAATGCAACTCTTCTTAGTTTTTTATGTTGCATAATTTTTTCTATTATATTAGTTAACGAACAATGATGAAATAGATATGGAGAATGCTTTTAGTAACATCTCAAGAAGAAAAGGTTCTCTGACTGTACCTGGAAAAAGGTTTTTCCCAATAATTGATCATTTGTAGCAGTGACTAGGGCAAACATTTCATATTTATAAGTATATAAAAGTACATAACGAAAATTTGGGTTGTTTCAATATACACGAAATAATTGTAACAATAGCCTGTCAAAAGAAAACAATAGCTATAAAATGTCTTTTGGGATTAATAGGGAAAAAAAGTTAGTGCCATACGTGAGGGTTGCGGGTCGGGGTGGAGGGCTCGAGACAAAAGCCACGTCAGGGTACATGGGGGAAGGGTGGTTCAAGAGAGGCCAAATTGGAGTCACGTAGTTAATGGATGCTCCCATAGCAGAATCTTGTCACCTGATCGAATAAATTACGTTGCTTGTAACACCAGCTCGATGGTTTTGTCCAGATATGGTGTCTTCCAGACAAATGGCTGTTCGAAACATTCACCGTGGCACAAACGTAAGTTATCTCTTAATTTTTTTTATATTTATAGACTTCATGTATCAAAGGAAATAAATGGCTCCTGAGCAAAAAACACATTTTAGAAATATTGACACTTTTGTCGTTTCAGGATTGAATTCCGAAAAATTCCTTTCTTAAAATATGATTCGCTCAAAGAGGACATCTTTATCTTTAAAATGCCACCTTATTTATCGATTTCGTCTGGGTAGCACGGGGAAAAAAATCACTCCACGCAAAAAAGCACGTTTCATATATAAAGAAACATTCGCCCTCTAAGGGTTGAATTCCAAAAAAATCCTTTCTTTAAATATGATGTGACCATAGCGGAGACATTATTTTTTATAATGGTACCTCATTTATCGATTTTTGTTAGGTACGGAGGTACATAATGCCTTGTGACATAAAAAAAACACTTTTTAGAAATATTATTTATGAATGAAAGGCCCATCTATCTGAAGATGTAATTTTGTGATCTCACAAACATCTGACGGACTAAATACACTAAAGTGCTAACAGTCGTGGAAAGCAAATCTAAACGGGACTTTTATTAGTATTCTCCTGAATGGTATGAAAGGTTTTCTGATGTGATAATGGTCAATGACATGAATTAACAGACACTGAAGCTGCAATTGTAGTTGGCTCTAGACGTGTGGGGAATTCCATTTCGAAAACTTTTTTTGAATTCATTATTCTTCGTTCCACAGTGTCACGATCATGCCGAGAAAATGTAATTTCCGGCATTAACACCCACCATGGATAACGCAACGGCCGACCATATCTATGACCCAGACCAGTGACGTCTGCGTCCATGTATCATTATTGAAAAACAGGCAAAACTACGTCAAAGAACAGCAACACTTAATGAGGGCCGTACGACAGACGAGTCCGTGCGGACAGCGCAGCGAAATTTGGCGTTGGTGGAATATGACAGACGCAAATGTTTGTGCTAGCAAAACGCCATCGGCTGCAGTGCCTCCCAGGAGCACAAGAACATATCGGTTGGACCCTAGATGACCGGAAACGGGCTGCGTGGTCAGATAAGTCACGATTCCAGTTGGTAAGAACCATGAAGGTAAAAATATATGGAGACGACGCAAGGGACCGTCACCACGCACTGGAGTGAAACCGGGTAGAGAGAAGTGGGGTGGGGAGGCCGCCATATTGCTTGGCCGTAGAAACACGGGGAATAGACGCAAAAACCTCAAGGAAATCATAAGACAACCGTGGCACCGCAATTTGACGATGGATTATTATGTAACTCGACGAGACAGATAAAACATGAAGAATATTTTTTTATATATATATCGTGCTTAGTTCTCGATATATACTGTCTCAAAAGTGAGGAGTTTCGGGTTGAAATTCAGAAGAAACATTTTCCCAAGGTCAAATTTTATGATAGTTTCTTATGTAACACGACGAGAAAAATCGAAAGTGAAGAATAATTTTTCTCGATATATCGCTTAGTTCTCGAGATATGTATGCTGTCTTCAAACTGTGGTGGTTAGGTTAGGTTAAGTCAATGTTTAAAACTTTTTTTTTTTTTTAATTAAACCTTCAAAAGACCTCATAGCTTCTGGACTTACTCAAAAGATATTGTACTATTGGTGGCCTAAGTAAATTTGCTAGTAACATCAGTGCATTTATCTTCTTACCATACATCAAAACTCAGAAGCTTAGATGGGAGTTGTTTACATCGCGATACACGTTTTGTCATTACCGTGGTGCTTATGAAATTAATAAACACTAATAATAAATAATCTGTTTGAACCCTTCTGGTGCAGACTGCATTTCAACCTACCCACATTTCAATTAATATTGCCGCTACAAAGTCAAACTATGTGGACAGATCTAAACACATAAAATTCATCGCGAATTACATTTCGGGTAACAATAATGTTTTAATCATCAAGTTTAGTAGTTCACACAGCACAAATTATCACAATTAATTCCATCGTACACTTTCAGTGTAAACAGAAACTGGACTGAAGCATGCACATTCACTGTATCGCGATGTAAACTTGATCCGCTTAAATTAGACTTTCAACACTTGTTTACAACAAGGCTAGTCTTTTAGGTGCAAAGTAGTAATGTATGCTGATTGTCTACACTACACCAACAAACATTTGAGAACGATATCATCCTACTGAGAGCAATGAATAAATTTATAGCGATTAGCTCTAATCTTGCAGTTATCTATCAAACACTTCAAGAACAATAATTACAATGTGATTTAGTTACGGATGTTATTCCAGGTTGTTTCCTATCTTGTCTGTTTGTGCAACCGAATGCAACACAACTTGGCATTATATGAAACTTCTGAGTATTAGAAAATGAAATATTCTCACCAGCAAACACAGTGCAAACCGCCCATTGTTTTGGGCCGATCCCTATAGCCGCCGCGCATGCGCAGTAGCAGACGAGTTTTTATATGAGGTTTCACAGATTTAGCGTTATTTCATCTCCATATATTCCTTCCTCCATGGTAAGAACTAATGGTATAGTTTGAGTGTGTCGCAGACCCCGTGATGGCCTTGGATCCAGGCTTTCAGGAGGGCATTGTGCAAGCTGTTGGTTGCTCCATCCTTATTTTAGCTGTGTTTATATGGCTTGGAATGTGACCTCGGGTCAAATTGAACCAACAATTGACTGGAAATGGTAATATTCAGCTACTTGGAGACCATTTTCAGGCATTCGTGGCTTCCATGTTCCCAGACAATGATGGACGTTTCCAGAAGGACGATGCGCCATGACATCGGGCCAAAATCGTTCGCGATTTTTTCGAGGAACACCGTGCACAATTCAAGCGAACAATTTAGCCACCTAGACCACCAGACATGAATCCAGTCGACCATATCAGTGACGTGATCTAAAAGTTAGTTCGTGGACACATGTCCTGCATAGGTAACACTTTCGCAATTACGGATATGTATAGAGGAAACACGACTGAATGCTTCATCAGGAAACTACCAACGACCTGTTGAGTCAACGCCACGTCAGATTGCTGTACATCGCCGGGCAAAAGAGGCTCCAAGATATTAGCTGGTGGCGCATTACTTTTGGCGGTTCAGTGTATTTCAGAAACGTTACTCAACAAAATTATAAAAAATTATAAATCGGGAACGTGTATACTCTTGAACAATTGTCGTCCGTTCGAAAATCGTTAAAAGCAGTAAATTTTACGGTCACTTTACCTCCACCCCTGGCTCATCTTTGACGTGATCATATGAAGAACGTTAGGACAATATCGTGATTCGGATTCCACGTTGTACTATAAATCCAGACTCGACACAAGCGGAATGCCCAGCAGCTTTTGTCACAATATCATAAGTTCTAAGCTCTACCTCTCATAGATGAATAACGTTTATATGTTATTCGTGTATGCGTATAACGGTAAATATTTTTGGTTGTCATCGGTTTAAAGATTTTGACTTTTGTTTTGTAGTTTCAAATAGAATTAAACTTTTTTTTTCAGAATAAAACTTTCCTGCATACTTTAATTATATTTACAAGATCTAACAGTAATTACTGGACTCAGAATAGTACAAAAATATTTTACTTTATCTTCTATTCGTATAAATTACTTATTGTTTTCCCGTTAATACGAAAATGTTTCATACAATTTCTATTACTTTTTATTTCAGAAGTGCTTCAGTCCGTAGACCTATTTATAATTACTAAAAGATAGCAGAAGTATCCAACGAAAAATCGTGTTTTTACAATACATTCCCCCTGTACACCCGCGAAGATTTGACTGTAATAAATAATAATGTTTGTTTTCCTCCATATTTTCGTTTTACGCCTTGTCAATGTTAAGGTCATCAGAGGTGAGAAAGGACTGGGGGCAAGGATCGGGAAGGAAACCAGTCATGACCTATTGAAGAAATCGCCCCGACATAGGATGATTTGGGGAAACCACAGAAAATTCAAAACTTTGTGGTCTGATAGCGATTCGAACCCGCGTCCTCCCGAATGCGACACCAGAACTTAACCACTCACCCACCACGCTCGGTTATTTCTTTTAGTACTTCCATATAGTGCTGTGCTCCATATTTACTCTTTTAGAAATGTAATTATTATTTCATACTAATTTTTTTTATTATCCCTTTGAGGAAAGATCTCTCTGCTAGTGCTCTTTCGCTTTTGATATATAATTTATTTTTCAGCCACCAGTTATAGAACAGAAATATCTCATTAACATTTTATATTAAATTCGGTTGATATGTTATCATTTCCACTTCATTTCATAATCTTTATATCTTTTGAAGTTTTAGTGTAGTATTCTGTAACAAAATTTTGTTCATACAATTCAATAACTGTTTAATATCCTCACTCTTGTCTGTATACACATTATAAAGACTTTTTCTCCTTTAATCCTTATGTCACACTAAATTTTCTTTTTCACTTCCTTCATTACTTTTTCTTCATACTGAGTGAGTATGGGAAGGTGTTGACTACTGTAAAGCCTTTCCTAACATCTTTTTTTAACTTAGACTTTAGTGTCACGATTGTCTACTTTTATTACACGCATGTGACTGCTTTATTCATCTAAATATTTTAGCTATGATGTTATTTTTTTTTTAATTTAAAATCTTGAACACATCAATAACAAACCTTCTCTCTCTCTCTCTCTTCAGCAAAAGTCCTTCTGAAACGAAACGTTAGGCCAGAACTTATCCTCTAACGGTCTGATTTTTCACTAAGCCAAATGGATGATAATTTAAACTTAGTTTATCTTTCTGTTATTATATATTTTATCCTATTTATCTTTTTTGATAAAGTGATAGCAAACTAAGTGAACGACACTTTTTGTACTTGTAAATTTGTTCTTTGTTCAGTAGTGTGAAGAGCTGTAGTGATCTCAGTTTTTTTGGCTTTATCAGGTTGAGAAATCTTTTAGTTTCTTTTAGCGGTTTTGACTTAATCTCATCAACAGTTATTTAATCACTTGAGTTTAAATCATTCCAACTTCTGCTGAACCCTGTCTGAGAAACTAAATCTCAATATCAATATTTCTTCTCTTTCAAGAACACTATGGCCATCCGCATCATTAAAGACACTATGTATTATTACTTCCAAGTGCTATCTCTTTCTTCTGACGTTTCCAATCAACACCATTCCTGCATGACACATTTCAGTTTTAAAATTTCTGTTGTGATATTCCGTCAACGATTATTTCAGAAAAGAAACAAATTCTTTTCTGAAATAATCGTTTAATTTCAACATTTCCTCTTGTCAAAAGTTTTTATTTGGCTTTATCTACTTTGATTATTCTTTCCAGTTTTTCAGAGTATTTCCCTCTTCTTTGACTTCCATTCACAGCTTCTCCTGAGTCCTGGGTTTAAAATTTCTTATACCTTCAATTCATGTAAGATTTTTGATTTGTCCATTTGCATCCAATTTTGTTTATGTATCTTCCTGAGTTTTTTGGGCAGGTCAAGATCAATGGACAAATAAGAGGGATTTTTCTGTTCCTACTGAGTTTCAATTCTATTAGGAAACCATTTTTTAGTATTAGCAAGATTAATTGAACGCTTTGAAATAAATGTGACATTATATATATAGTCAATGGAATTTTTAAATACAATAATTCATTTTATTTATTAAGAAAAAGATGTTTCATGCTACACAGAAAATATGTTCTCATTTCACAGACTGAGAATTTTCTTTTCTCACCTAAATGCTGTTGAATTTTTATTTCATAGTTTTTATAATATCTAGCTGTGTAGGTCAATATGCAATTAAACTAAACCTCACGATGACTTTGCTTATTATGTTCACAAGTTAACATGTTTAATTATTATGTTTACAAGTTAAAATGTTTATATGGTACAAATTCTTCGCGGGTTTGCCGCCGGATTACATTTTCTAACGACAAGCTTTCGGCGACTTGCACTGCCACCATCATCGCAAACCCGCGAAGAATTTGTATCAAAGATACGCCGGGAAAGACTTATCTTTCATATGTTTATATGGTAGATGAGGAATTGTTTATTGAAGAAAGTATGTGTAGATTATATTGGTATAGTTAATAATAGTAACCTCAGTCGGGCAGGACACATTGTGCACATGGTGGGAAAGGTTTTAAAATACTGGGTTACGTTTTGGGTATCAAATACAGGAGCTGGAGGGAGCGCAAAGGAGGGCAGTTGGATTTCTTTTGTAATCAAAAGCTGAACACAATTAGTAACTGTTATGATAAAGGAATGGGATTCATTGGAGGATAGGAGGAGGGTGAAAGAGTGCTTGGAGTGTAAAAGGAAAGATATTGCTGGAGAATTAAGAGTAGTGCTTGGAAGGAAACCGTTGACCATGCACACAAACTGGCATTTGATTTCCAAGCATAAGGGAGTGGAAAACGTTTCATCCATAGTTAAAGAAGTCAGGGACTGAAATAAATTACCAAGTGAAATACTGGCCAATTTAACAAATAGAAAGAACTTAAAAGCGAAAAAGTAAGTGGGTGGCGAAATTACACCTAAAAATTAAGATTAAATAAATCATGCAATTGGAAGGATGGAATACAGGGAAATTGGCGCCGAACATATGCTTCAATTCAATTAAATTAACTCAAATATCTTTTAAGTATACAGCTCATTCCGTAAACTACACAAAATAGAGAGAGAGAAATAGTGGAGAGTCGCTTGTTAGACACCGGCATAAGTACTTGCAAAGATAAACAAGTTTACCAACTTAAAAATAAAAATATTCCAACTAAATCACAATTCAGTTTTCAAAAGGTCCATTCAATAGAACAAGCTATATTTGCGTTCACCAAAAATAGTTTAGAATGAATAAGTTATAAATTACCTCCAGTTGGAATTTTTGTGACTTCTAAGGCATTTTACTGTGTTGATCGTGAAATGCTGATGCAAAAATTAAAATTATTATAGTGTAGATAGCATTGTGAATGAATGGACTAGTTCTTACCTTTTGAACTTATAGTATAAAAAGTCACAGCAACACTTTAAGGCTGCTTCATGTTGTTCATAGTTTTTTGAGTGTGTGGAGGACCTAACGGTTCTATATTGCGGCTCCTATTGTTTTATATATATATATATATATATATATATATATATATATATATAAATAATAATGATCTATACTGTGTTGGCAACTGAAAACTCACAATCTGTCGTTTTTGCAGATGACACAAGCATAGGAATTAAAAATACTACTGAATATATTTTAAGTTATGTCTTTAACAATATTAATAATTGATTCACAGTAGGGATATTCACTAAACATCGATGCATCGCATCCATTCGATGTTTACCATACGATACATCGGATTTGACAAAGAATTTTTCTATTCGATGCATCGATTTTAAAAAAATAAAAAACATCGAATTATAAAAAAGCTAACTCTGGCTAATAGTGACAAAAATAATAGAAATAAATGTTAAAATTACTAAATTTGTTGAAGATTAAATTAAATGATTTCAATTTAAAGTAACAGTTATTAACAGGTGATGACACCTGTGAGCAATTAGCGGGACATAACAACGGTGAAAATGAATTTCTCTTGCGGTTGGCTATCGTATCCTTATGAGAGAATGAATAAAATCAATTCCTTAGGTTCACTCCTACTGTTTGCTGTGAATCGAAATAGGATATTATTACTCTAAAACAACTAAGTGTTACCTGACACTACTCAGTATTTAGGTATGGTTGGGGCAACATCAGATTGACTGTTGTCGGGACTTCTGTTGCATCCGAACGTTTATTTTCGAAGGTTGCTCAAATAGTCACTAAGCAAAGGAATAGAATGAAAGGAAAACGATTGAGTAAACTTCTGTTTCTGCTAAGTTTGCCTAAACACCATTGGTGTTTAGTGGTTAAAGACTTTAATATTTTAGGCAGGTTTAGATGTTAGTATTTAATGTTTGGTATTTTTAATGTAATGGTCTGGCAACGTAATAAAATATTTATATTAATTTGTATCCTCCCTTTCACTCACAAAGCTATGCCTCACTCACAACACTACTTAACCAACACACAAGATCATAAAATTAATTTTTTAATGTTGACTGAAAGGTATCATTCTGGCCTTGCATTCGGGAAGACGCGGGTTCGAATCCCCGTTTGGGCATCCCCAAACCACTAGAGGTGAATGCTTCAATAGGTCTTGGCCGAATTCCTTCCCGTTCCTTGCTCCCAGTCCTTTCCCGCCTCTAATAACCTCGACATCGACGAGGCGTAAAGCCATAAACAAAAAATGCATAAAATTCATTACAGCTACCGCACTACACTGCTGGTATAGAGTTACTTTGTGTTCACACGGACCAAACGAAAGACAATAAACTATCTGCGTTCAACTGGAAATGGTGAACATCAAACTATTGTCACATTTTCTCTTGGCGATTTTAAAGGAACAGGTAAGAGATAAATGAAACGACATTTGCCGCCGAATATTGTTGGTTTTTATTTGTTGAGCTAAGAAAAACATAAAAGAATTCTGATGTTAAAAAAACATCGATGTTTTTAAGCGATGCATCGAAAAACATCGATCCAGGATTTCGATGTTTTAAATCGAATAAAAACATCGATGTACTTTCTAAGTGGACAATCCTAGTTCACAGCTAATGTCTTGTATTTAAACTTTGATAAAACTCAATATATGTAATACAGTACGTCACACGTACTCGTGGAATCAGACCTACTGGTCTGCCCAAATTTCCCTACTACCGTACCACCGACGACCTACGGAATCAAAAGAAAGAAGTATTTGACACAGCTCAGTACTGGGCTGAGAAACTTCTACACGGACATGAAAAAGTAATTAAACACCAGACATAACATACATTTGCAGGTTAGTCCATTCAAGAGCTAGAGAATGTGTAATTTCTAAGTTTGCATATTGATAATAGTTTAAATTGGAAGGTACATGTCTCTGACTTATAAAAGCGATCGAGTGCAGCCACATTTTTGCAATTTGTATAATTTTAAGCTATAAAAGATCTCAGTATGAAGAAAATAGTTTATTTTGCTTATTTTCGCTGTTCGTTAATCTTAGAGTCAATTAGATTCATAAAAATAATGTATTCAGAACCATGAAGCGAGTAATAAGAATTATGTGTGAGATTAGGAGTAGAGCTTCATGCAGAGAGCTGTTGAAGACGTTAGGAATTTAAACATTTGTGGCCGACTATATAAACACATTAATGCCCTTTGCATTTAACAATTATACTCCATTTGAAACAAATAGTAAGATGCATAATTATGGCACTAGAAGTAAAAATGAACTTCACAAAGATTGAAATTCGTTGTCATTTGTTTAAAAAGAGTTACGACAATTAGGGATACATATCTTCAACCACACATCTTACATGTCGAGCAGCAGGGGATATAACTAAATTCAGAAAAAGATTAAAAGAGTATTTAATAGGCAGCTCCTTCTACTCCACAGAAGAATTTCTTTCGAAAGTAGCCAGAAAATAATTTCTAATATATTCTGTAAATGTGGTTGATATAATTCACGTAAATATTATTCTGCCACAGTGCACCAGTGTGTATACATATATTTCATTATGTAATTATTTTACCGTAAGTTGGCCATTTTCCACATCCGATAAAGCCACCATTTTATTGGGCACTATGGAAAATTAATGTATTATAATTAATTGCTGTTTTTATCATCTGTCCTCCGTACAAAGGAAAAGAAATATGAAAAATTTCATCTAATAACGTTCTAACCAATTTCCGCAACGGAAGGCACTTCAATAACGGCATTAAATAGCGTTCGGATTACTGCTACAGTGGTCAAGAATTTCTCAGTGTTTCAGTGCCAAATCTATGGGATGCTATTACTTGATACCGGAATAAAAATAAAATAAATAAAAAAAATTAGAAACATTATTTACCATGGATAATGTTGACAACTGCAGTATACGATAAGTGTCCGCAGGCAAGGCCAAAGATTCTCTCGTTTTAACACCAAAGCGGTTTCGCTGACTTCAGATATGGCTTATTGTATAAAGTTCTATTACTGATATTTTTGAACATTTAAATCAGATTTATTTTTTGCTTTGGGCTTTACGACTTGCTGACATTGAGATCATTACAGGATCAAGGGCAAGGGATGGGGAGGAAATAGGCCATGGCCTTTTGCAGTAACAATCCCGGCACTCATCTGGAATGATTTAGGGAAACCATTAAAAACAGAACTATGGTAGGCCGAATGGAGATTCGAACCCGTGTCCGCCAGAATAGCAGACCCGCTCACCCTCCAGGCTCGAATTTAAACCAGAGATATGATCATTTCAGAAGCTATTTTTTTAGTTCAACCAGTGTACATCGGCACTGACCACCTGGTACGTAAAGCCGGAAAAAAATTATAATTTCAGCAGTTATTTTAGCCTACCTGTATCAGATCATCACTCCATGTTTCAGTCAGTTTTCCATCTTTGATTCGCTTTCACCCGATGAGAGAAGGTTTGGGGGATATGGATCAGTCTTCAAACCAATACTTTTTTTTTTTTTTAACAGTTTAACGTCCCTTTTTAACAACGTGGTCTTTAGAGACGGGAAAGGATGGGGGCAAGGAATGGGAAGGAATTCGGCCATGGCCTTTTTGAAGGAAGTATCCCGGCATTCACCTGGAGTGATTTGGGGAAACCATGGAAAACCCAAATCTGGATGCCCGGACGGGGATTCGAACCGCCGTACTTACTTATCTACTGGTCTGGTGGCACTGTAGATAAGGCACTCGACCTCGCATACGAGGATCAGGGGTCAACACGGGTACGGTTAAGAATCTTTACGGTACGGCAAAGAATTTTTGCGGGCCTTACTTTGTTGATATGATGTAACCAGGATGCTCCGGTTGATTATAGATCACAGAGGACAAGAACTGATCGTCCTATCCCTGACGCTCCGCGATAGTACGCCTCCTTCTGGAAAATCCAACAAATCTTCGGTTGTGGACTAAGTTAAGCTGGTCAGATTCCCAAAAGTAAACTTCCATCACATGGGGCCCCATTTTAATTAACACATTTGAATAAAATTTCCAAAGACTCTTGAGCTATACATAGTCGATTTAATAATACTGCTAGAGAAAACTGGGTATGTACGCCTGCCTATGGTTCTTGCACTATCATGGAAGCGGCTGTTCTTTAGCACTATTCAGTAACACGTGTCACTTATTGTATACCACGGACGCGAACAATGACAGAAGAATTCAGCACCCTAAAAGCGAGGAAACTGCTTCCTGAAATGCAGGAAATCGGCAAGCTGCTCCGAACAAAGAGTAGTATGGTAGACTAAAAACAAAACAAAAAATTTAGGAGATTAAAATTTGATCTGGAACAGAAACTCCTTTAGTTTGAACTTAAAAACGATAAGATTATGTTAACATTTTATTTCTTTAAGGAATAAATTTTATATCTATAAATGACAAAATTGTTGTCGATTTTGTACGTACCACTTATATTATTTTTAAAACTGAAGTGTTCAGTTCTATAAAAAGCCGTAGGGAGTATACATCAATCCGTGTTTTGGTGGAATTGGAAATCTGAATTCTGTATAACTAGACTGACCCTTTTATTCGTAAAACCAGAGATAGTATAATTTTAGGAGCTACATTTTGGAGGCCCTTTTCTGTTCAAACACTGTATAATGTGTATTCTTTTACTTTTGCCTGAAACTTCATTTAGTCAGGTCTGCTGAATGTCTCACACACACAATACCAAACATATGATTATTTCCCACCGTCCTCAATCCATCTTCTTCCATTCAAGCTGCGTTCAAATTTGTACGCTATCTCATGTGCAGCTAGGCCCTTTTTGGTAATTTCGCCCACTGCATGTACTCGCTTTTATTCATTCATTTCAGTTCCCATGTAAATAAGCATACTAACGACGTCGTAAGTGAAAAGAGCAGCTACGTTTCACTCACTATTTCATATGAAGTGTCGCGTTCCGTATTTGCAAAATTTTTGAACCTATATTTACTAAGATCAACTAAACTTTATATGATTGCTCAAAAATTAAAGCAGAGATATGATTATTTGAGCAGCTGATTTTACTTTTCTTGTGCAGTCAAGTATGCTAACTCTTTCATAGGATGACCAGAGATATGATAATTTCAGTAGCTGTGCTCGCCGCGTTGGCTCTAGTGCAGCTGCCTCTGTGTGAGCGCAGCGGTCGATGAACTCTCGACGACACGCCGCGCGCGACAAACTCGACACGAGCAGCCGCCTCACGGGACGGTACCGAACGCCCTACCTACCGCCTGTCAGTAGTTACAATGCTCACGGGTAACTATTCGCTATTGCCTGGATGATCGCTGGTCTCAGACAGGCCTTAATTGCAGGCAACTTTAAATGACTGTTACCTTCGTTCTTTAATAACTACAGATATACTTTGAACGTAAGTTTGACAAGTCCCTAGAATCGATAAATTCGTTGTCAGTATAACTACCTCGTGGCTTCACTAGAGGCTGAATTCCTGGTTCTTAAAAAATGAACTGATTAAAAGTTGCCCGGGAGACCCCGAAGGGTTGACAGTGTTTGATTTGCCTGGCATGCGCCTCCGTCGCTGCTATCTTAACCTAACCTGGTAATCCTACCAGGTATAGGAGACCTACAGTTTTACGTGGAATCCGAACCACGGAGCGTAGCTATAGTCAGGATGGCTTCACATTTTTTGTTAAAGTTTTGATTAGATTCTAATTTTCTGCTCCGTCTCTAGATAAAGTGATGTTATGAGACATATTTCTGATAGTGAGTAGAAAACAATTCAGTAGTTTTCAAATCGTTCCAGATTATAAGTGGAAATTTTTGTAGTTCAGAACAGATTTTAATTGCCTGCTGAGCAAGCTTGGAGTATGAGTGGTTACGCTCGGGTCTGGAATTCGGGTGGACACAGCTTCAAAAACACGTGCCGCAATCCAGATTTAGTTTTTTTCATGTTTTCCAGAAATCATTCTAGGCAAATGCCAGTATGGGTTTATGTAAAAGACTGAAGGAAACAAAAAAGGTTCTTGCTACTGCGCTAGGATACGTAGCGTTATGAGACATTATATATTATTTCTAAAAGATGTTTTTTTGTGACCAGCAACCCTTACTCCCTTCATATTTAAACAAAATCGATAAATGAGGTATCATTTTAAAGATTAAGTTCTCCATTTTCTAACAGCATTAATTAAGAAAGAAATTTTTCTAAATTCGAACAGTAAATGGTAAAAATATGGACTTTCTCGAACTAAACAAATAAAATAGTATCCATTTTTAATGTGCATTGGAGACTCGAAAAAATAGCTACCTCACAACAAACATGCAGCTCCACTAATAGAACTCATTTCTTTAGTAAAAATCAATTTTGAAAAATATATATTTATGTCCTTTTCCAAATAACCGATTCGGTTGTTGTCACTAGTTTGAACTACTATTGTTATCAAAAACTTCTAGTCATAAGTACGTGCCAAACCAAAATTATGTTTCCTTTCTGTTAGCTTAAATTACTTATTGATAATTACTAATGAAGAATATAACATGCATAATGATCCCATTTTAATTAAATATTTTGCTATATGTTTCATTCAATTTTCAGTTAAAGCTGTTTAGTAGGTACATGAACTCTTAGAAAAAATGTCGACTCTTGGAGTCGTATTCCTTGATTTTGTAAAGTAGCTATATTTATTCTACATTTATTTTAACATGAATGAAATACATAATATTGCAATTGATCATATATTAAAAATATTTAACAGAGTGATGGAATACCGTGGGTAAGATATCACACATTTCAGTCAAATTCTGTTAATGAAGACGTGATAGCTGGTAGACAATTTTGCAATTATCATTTCAGCAACGAAACAGTTAAGTATAATATAAAATTTCAGACTTTTCGCAGCCGTCATCATTGAAAAAGCGTGAATGTGTGTAACGTGAAGACCTTGGATATTTATTGAATGTATGGAGCTTATCTTTTTGCCAAGTGATTTCCATTTGGGTAATGGTTAAATCGGAAATCTGAAACACTTGTGCACTGTACGATTTAGTTTCAAAACATAATTACTTAAATTTGAAACCTGGATTTTCATTTTTTAATATAATCACGAGCAATACCAAATGTTTGAGCTACGATCATTGCAAACTTGCAATGGTACCTAACGAATCACACGCAATATGTGAAAGTCAATACGCTTTGTGTTATTCAGATGTTCGTGTGCCCCGGTAGTAACATCTCTGATGATAGCAGACTGGTGTCGCTGGCCGCCAGTGTATGGCGCTGTAGAAGGTCAACTGTCGACTCACGCGAGTATCGACTGGCCTCGCAGTGTCCCACACTGCCACACCTGTCGTGGGAGCTGGGATCCGATTACGGTCGAATTGGCCGTCCAGAGATCAACAGACCGACACACCGCTACATGCATGTAGCATCTCTGGAGTCACATACAACTAACTAAAGTTGATTTGGAAGCTTACTGATAGGAGAACTTTAGTTTCACTGTGTAAGAATTTAGCAAAACACGATGTATCTAGATTTAAATAACCATAACTTAGCATACATCTTCGTCAGTCTCAGCATTAAAGCTGGACGGTTGAGGATTGTTGTCCTGAGACATTTCCTCCCTCAGTCTCTCTTGAGTGGTCTTCTCTTCACTTCTGGTTGGTCATCTTAATGGAGTATTATTAGTTGTTCCTTAACGCTCGGTCAGCTATGGCCTGCGACAATTTCATATTCACCGAGACAACTAACCAGTGGATTTGCAGAGTGGTGTGCTGCACTGTAGAATTTATAGGCATGTTGCCGGAATCTGTTAATGAGCTTCGCTGTTCCCGACGCCTGTGGACTGCGAAAGTGGGGAAACGGTCGGGCAGATGTAATGCCGGCTTCAGTGTTCTGTTTTGCAGCACCTGCAACTTTCTCAGGTGGCAATTAGCAGCGTACTCCCAGACGGGGCAAGCATACTCAATCACCGGCCTATTCAAGGAGCAATTAATGGCAACTCCTAGATGTGGTGCCAACGAGCTTTTCCCGGTTAAGTATAAGGTATAAGAGAATGGATCCGAGCACTAACCCTTTGCCTGACGTCCATGATGTGAGCTCGCCATGTCAGCTTACAGTCAAGTGTTACAACCAAGGTAGTGAGGCAGTTGGTGCCCAGGGGATGGTTTTACATCTGAGCTGAAGTTGCGGGTGAGGTAGTTGCTGACCACGGCGTCCTAGGCGTAGCGTCAGCATAATCGCTTGCGATTTGAGGGGGTTTTATACTTATCAGCCACCTTCTAGCCCAGGCTGTCGTCTGCTGAAGAGCTTCCTGCAATCGTCTCGTAGCGATGGCTCTGCTGCGGCTGGATGTAAAGAATGCCGTATCATCGGCGTACGTGGCCGTTTTCACATTTGTAGGTGCTGGAATGTCTGCTATGTAGAGGGTATAAAGAACAGGGCCAAGCACTGAACCCTGCGGTACAACTGCACGAATGCACCGTCATATGACATGGCATCGCCAACCCTAACGCAAACTGTGCGCCTTGATAGGTAGCTGCGGATCAGTTTCACGTAGGAGCCAGGCAAGCCCCATTCGTACAACTTGTAGAGCAGACCTGTATGCCACACTGAATCGAATGCAGGGGTGACATCGAGCAACACTAAACCACAATAACTTCTCTCGTTGAAGGCCCTTGTCGCTGTCTCCACAACACGCATCAGCTGCTGCGTTGTGTAGTGCCCTCTACGGAACCCCAACATGATGATCGGGTATAATCCCTGCAGCCTGGATGTAGGTGGCCATACGCTTAAGCAGATTTCACTCGAACACATTGCTGAACGCTGGGAGCAGGCTGATGGGCCGGTAATGCTGGGGAAAGACTGGATCTTTTCCAGCCTTATGAATACCGACCACAATGGTATGCTTCCATGTTATCGGGAAAGTCTAATTTTCACAGAATGGTATTGAAGAGTCGGCGCGAAGTAGTTGATGGCTTCTGGTGGTAGATTTCTGAGTGTTCGATTGTCCACTTGGTCGTGCCCAGAAGTCTTTCGCGGATTCAACCCGGCGATGTAGATACCTCCTGCGGTCCAATCTCGGTAATGTCATGGTCGTCGTTGGCTGACATGTACCGTCGCAGTCGGCGACGTACTGCGGCAATGTGGCGGTCGTCAACGTCGTCATCGACAGGCTGGAAATTTTTCTCAAAGCTATCAGCGAGCGCGTTAGCCTTCTCTTCCTGTAGAAATACAAGACCGCGTTCGCCGTAGAGTGGTGGTATCAGCTTCCTCCGGCGGTGAGTCGCCTAGTTTCATTCCACATGCTGCCATCGTTTGGTCGCAGCATTGCAACACGTACGGACCACTCACGATTTCTGTGCTCCACCAATGCTGCCTTCAGCTCTCGCTGCAGTTGACTGAGGAGGCGGCGAGTGGCACGCTTCCTCGCTAGTTTCCACTCCTTGGTGATCCGATTTTTGTCTCTAATCTGCGCAAGGAGGTGCGGTGGAAGCTGGTAGGAACTCTCCACATGTGGATGAACCAGTGGTGTGGCGACTTTTGTAGGTTCATTTGCGGTGTTGGTGAAGAATCGTAGAGCCTGCTTAATACTCCCGTCCACTATACCCTTTTTCAGTTTGGTCGCTACGACTTCCCTAAACCGGTTACAGTTGATCTGCTTGTAATCAGGAATTGGTTGCCACTCCACAATGTCGACCTCAAGTAGCACAGGAGAGTGGTCCAAAGATTGTCTGTTAAGGGTTGTTGCCGAAACAAAATCTGTGATTCCCTTCGTTACAACAATGTCAAGAACATCAGACCGGCTTCCATTGGCAGGATGATGCGTTGGTTCATCAGGTGCCCATACGCATAGGTTGTGGCAGTGTGCTAGGCGTCTTAAGAGGTTTCCAGATGGATTAGCAGTTCTGCTATGCCAATTCTGGTACTTTGCATACGTATCTCCGCCAATGAGGATTTTACCAGGAAGTGTGATAAGGGCGGCGATGTCGGCTTGGTCAAGCACTCTGCGTGGTGGTCAGTAGGCTGCGACGAAGGTGATAGCGCCTGAACTGCGACAGCCTCTACCTGCTGAAGAGGAGGATGAGGGACTTCACAGTGAGGAATACCGCGTTTTATGTACAGCGCAACACCCCCCACCGGCCGTCAGTTGGTCTTTCCGGTAGCAGCAATAGTTTGGTGCTGCCGCCCGAAGGCATAGCTTCAAGTGGGACTCGCTGACGAGGCAAATGTCCACATCTTCATCCAACAGAAATTTTCGAAACTCAAACAATTTTCCATGAATGCCGTTGGCATTCCACACACATAAAGTGAGGCTATGAATGTGTGACCCTCCTATTCATGATTGCGTTGATGGGTTACGATGTTGTTGGCAAGCGCCGAAGTCAGTGCAGCTGTTATGTCCGAAGATATTCTATCAATCCGCGTTAGGAGACAGACCATCATCCGGAGTATATTCTCAAGCATATTGACTAGTCTCCCAAAGTTGGTCCCGTTCATCTCTGCTGCTTCTTCTGGCTGCTGGTGTGGTAGACCTTGTATTTTCTGACGCTTTGGTGGTACAATCTTCATCGCCATCGGTTGTTTGGACTTTGCCGATGGTGCCTTGCTTCACCGGCTTGCGTCGAAGTGTCTTGGCACTGTGGCTGTTTGGGGGGGGAAGATCAATCACTTCACTGGTTACCTCAGCAAAGGATAAGTCTGATTGCACTATGGAAGATGCCAGTTTCTTGCCCTTCTGCATCTTCATTTTCTTCAGTTTCTGGGGATTATATTTCGTTGAGTCACTGAACTTCACATTTGTTGTTGGTTTGACTGCTTTTTTGTAGACGCCTCTGTGGAGCCTCTATCCCCTCTCCTCTTTGACGATGGCGGGCAAGTTTATATGCTGGACAGCCTTTCCAACTGGCAACGTGGCCACCGTGGCAGTTCCCGCAGATTGGTGGATCACGGCCCTTCTGCGAGTGACAGTCCTTTGCGTCGTGTTGCCCCGCACACGTGACGCATTTTGAAATGGCGTGCCACATGACCAAACAACTGACAGTTAAAACACTGCTGCGGTCCAACCGACGATCGAAATTTCTCTGTCGATACTCTGAGATGACAGAGCTTGTTAATATCAAATATTTGGCGATTTCCGGGCATGTCCGGTAACAATACTAGGAAAAACGGCATTATTTCGTTACAGCCGAGACGCCGAAGTTGAACTACGGACCTCACGTCGTAGCCCATTTCTGTCATCTCTTCTTTCAATGTCTTTGTTGGCATAGTCCTAGGAATGCCACAAAACACCACCTTCAATGATTTTACCTCTCCGGTTGGGAAAGTGTCGTACGGGATGTTGCACTGTTGAAGTAGAGAAGTAATGGCCACAAAGTCTTCGGCAGTAGTCATGTGGAATTTAATTTTGTCACCACCTGCTGTTTTAGCACCGAATGGACTCTTGATGACAGCTGCCACCCGGTCATGAAGAGTCTTGTAGTTTTCTGCGAACTCCATTACTATAGGTGAGATGGAATCGCATCTCGGCTCCATTCGCGGCGGGTCGTCGACTGTCAAGGCTGTGAAACTTTTCCACCTCCACCGCAGCTGGGTCCATTGAAGGTGGGGGCTTCCCTGTCTTCTTCGGTATCATGAAACCTTCATTGTCTGGCTGCCAATTCAGTGTACGGGAACGACGCCCTCTGACTCCATTACGCCCAAAGAACCGAGCGTGGTCGTGTAATGGCTAACGTTCTAGCCTCGCATTTGGGAGGACGGCGGTTCGAATCACGTCCGGCCATCCAGATTTGGGTTTTCCACGGTTTCACAAATCACTCCAGGCAAATACCGGGATTCTTCCTTCAAAATGCCATGGCCGAATTCCTTCCCATTCCTTGCTCCCCATCCTTTCCTGTCTCTAAAGACCTCGCTGTTACAGAGACGTTAAGCAGAGGCCGAAGCTGCAGAATTATCAGTGGCTTCCATGTACTTTTTCTTTTGTGCCTTAACTTTCTTTAGTTTCTTTGCTGTATTAAGTTTCGTCACTGCCAGGCTGACTCCTGTGCATTTGCGCGCCTCCTCCTTCTTGTAGTTGGCGGCACGTGGCTGTTTATTATATGTCCTCTCTGGTGGAGTAGTGGGACGCTTTCTACGCAATATGTCTCTGCTGACCGAGTACACGTCACCGTGTATATGCTGAATGTTGAACACAGCGGCTGGTGTAGCGTCTTCGTCCATTTCCAAATCCTTATCCGCTTGACGGGTCGTGGTACTTGCCACAACATCCGCCGGCAAAGCCGAGTCCAGCGGGGCGCTCGACGCACGTGACGACGAAGAGCAGCGCGCGCCTACCTCGTCAGTCGTCACCCATCCGTCCGATCCCGCTGGGCACTAACCATTTTTTTTTTCTTGAGCTTTACGCCTCGTCAACAGTGAGGTCATTAGAGGCGGGATGGGATTGGGACAAGGAACGGGAAGGAATTCGGCCATAGCCTTTTTGAAGGAAGCTTCGAGGCAATCGCCTGGAGTGATTTGGGAAAACCATGGAAAACCCAAATCTGGATGCCCGACGAGGATTCGAACCAGTGTCCTCCCGAATGCTCGGTGGCACTTACTGATGAGTGACCGATCTTAATGATGGGTGACCGAGTTTAATTCGCTGCCAGCAATCGCGAAGCAGTACCGAATTATTCAACTTCAACACACGCAACACGGAATTCCTTCAGTCACCTTTGTCAACAATACCTTTCACGACTCTACGAATCTAAACAATGCATGCACGTACACTCCTTACTTCATCAGAAAACGATAATATTTACAAAACGTCTTATTCCTTAAGTTGGCAATACCGGGGTTCAATTTATATAGTAGGCTGTTAACATTTTCACTGCGAGAAGCAACTTAATTTTCTTGATCGTGATTCATGCAAATTCGTTTTATGAATTTTAATGAGATTTTGGTAACTTTGAATTCCAGGGTTTTAGCGGTAAAATTAAGCATGTTTCATCTTGATGCATGATTTTGTAGCTGAGAAATTAAGAAAATAATTTCCGTACAGTCCGTGGTCCGAGGAGTAAAATAAGTTTTATTCCAGTTTTTGTTTGATATTGCAGAGCTGAGAAAATAAGATAACAGTGTCTCCAAATTAGTACCCAATCAAAGGAAAGTTTTTTTTTCAGTCAAATCGCACCGAAAGACGTACCAACGGTATCAAATTATCCTGAATCGAAACCAATATTCGTCAATCTCCGTGATTTGGATTCCATGTTAAATTGTACATCTCTGTTACCTGGTACGGATTAGTTGACACAGGAGAAGACTGAGGAACCGATAAGAAACTCTGACAATAAGTCATTAAGACACGCGAAACTATTGGTAGTTACAGTTATACTAAAATGCTATCATGTCAAATCATCCGTGCGAGTAACTTCATTGGAATAAATAATTTCCTCTCATAACCCTTTGTCAAATAAAAAACCAAGTGAACGAATTCAAGAGTAAAAATTGGTACTTTATAAAGCAAACTGTCAAATTTTATACTTTTGCACTTGAGGATGATTTCGTTCGAGCAGTAAATAACATGATTAATTAGCAAATATTAAAGCTTACGCTGAGAATATTTTATCAACTTCGTATGTGTTTGTAACCTTTTTCTATTAAAAAAAAAAAAAACCTGAAATAATAATAAATATTCAGACTCCTCTTCTTTTTATATAGTTTCATAGGTCATGACGAAAACATATGACCACTGCGCAAATTGCTGATTCTAGCTGAAATTAAAAGATTTATGGAAACAATGCCCGTGGCTGAGAATTTGAGATTTGTGTTGTTAAGCCACTGATAAATATCGATGGAACATTGGCTGCGTAGGAGAAAGCAGAAGGGCAACCCTGATTTCTCCTCTGTCATGAATATCATCATTTCCTTCTGTCTTCAGGCTATATCTAAATGTTTAAAACGCTTTTGTGCACATTTTTTTTTTTACCCCAATTTGAATCTGTCATTACTTAGGAAGATTTTATAGTTGTAATGATCCAGGAAACAGTTCAGTATTCTTCAAAAACTCTCTGCAAGGTATATTCGAAGCAGTCGGTCCTAGCGCATCTAAATACATTATTAATTTAAATATATTTACTATGATACAAAATCGCTAATTGAATCACAAAGTCAATCATTTATTATAGTTTGTACGATTTAAGCACACCATCACCGTGTCATCAAGACTACTGTTGCCATCTGTTGAGAAATAAGAACTATTTCCGTTTATCAAGAGAATAAGGTAACTATAAAGATAAAAGTAACCATTAAAATTTTCTTTGACATAAAGATGCTAGGTGACTTGAACTTCGGTACATACAGTCTGAATGTGTTACATCTCGTTAAAACCCATACACCGTTTTGAGGTATGTGGATTTTTTTGTTTACTTTTTCTGATGCAGGTATGTAACTTTGCAGGGTAACATGTTTCGTCTATGTTAACGCATGACATAAGGTATTACTATTTCTAATTTCTTCTCCTTAATATTAGCCAGCTAAGGACCACGAAAAATAATCCTGTGCACTCATCTCTATGCTTCTCTTCTTGACTTCAAATAGTTCTTCATTCTTTCACTTTGATGTTTCCTCCTTTCTTGGGTCGAGGTGTTATTACCCTTCTCCCCTCCAGGAAACCTTTAAAAAATTTTATCAATCTTCTGGTTATTGCTCTGTCTTGTATTATATCTTTCGTTTTGCCTATTTTTATCACATTTTTTTTTTTTTACTCTTTGGATCCAATGATTGCCATTCTTACTCTTGTAGACGTGGTTTAAAATCCTTGTTTGTAAGTCTGCTGTTATCCATTCTCATCATGTGACCAAAGAAAAAAAGATTTTCCTCTTTCTGATCATGACTTACATTCGTTCATTCTCTTCTTCCTCGTATAAATCATGTAATGTTTCAACCCGTGAAATGGACGTTTCGAGGCAACAATCACTAATTTTCCCGCCAGCACCTATAAGGATGGACGAGAAATGTACAAAGTTAACATTTATATTTGGGATAGAGGGGTTCTTATCTTTAATCCAGTAATTACATAAATTACACTTTGTATCTTATAATTCTACACAAAGTATTCTGATAATTAGAAGAACATCATGGGCACCATAACTAGTATATTCTAATACAAACATACAAAGAAAGAAATTAATACAACCAGCGCAAAGTCAAGGTGTGGCTTACTGTGATTGAATTAACGTTATTGTTCTCAGTCAAAAAAATGCCACGACCATCTAACACGAACTGTCGGTGAGAGCATGAGTACTCTTGCAACACGGCGCCGCAAGGAACAGAATATTGCGAGGGCAGTCTGTAATTTCCCTATGTAATAGGGACAGGATGCTTTCTGGAGTGGGGCACACGAATCACAGTGGACCTGTTATCACTAAATGTACATTACCAGCGTGGGTGGCTGTGGAGTCCGGCGTTCATGGTCGACCGGGTTCGGAAAGCGTGGAGGGTACGTGGAAATCAAAACTTCCCAGTGCTTCAACATACCGTATCGGCGGTATAAAAATAACACCACACCGACACTAACACACACACCGCAGGCGGGGTGGTCCCGTTCCTGGCGAGGTCGCGTGGCGTGCGACTTGTGAACTAGCTAGTCGGCAGCTGCTGGTTGACCGGCAAGCTCCGTCTCACGTGGTCCTGGCGGAAGGCGGAAGATCCTCGTTGTCAGTCATGTGGACCCCTCCATGGAACATCCGAGACACATGTATCAGCGGCATGATCGTGAGACTATCGTCCACTGGTCCCAGAATCCAACAGATACACGAGGAAGCCTTCGGCGCTCCTAATACGCAATAGGATATGTTGCGATAAAAAATCTGTTTACACACGAGATCTTCCTTGCTGTCGCATCTCTTAAACGTGCAACCATAATGGCGTCCTAGTCGTGGCCCATACTAATGTGTCTGAATGTTACTCCGCAAAATCTTTATTCCTCCTGGTACCTAAACTCTCGTTTCTAAGGGTCACTAGAATTTCCTCATTTTTTCCCCCTTTTTCTCTGTCTCTTCCATTTCTGCAGTTTTTATATATCTAATTTCGCTGAAATCCGTTCTTTAATTTCGTTATTTTTTGATTGAAGCGTGCAGAGACGAAAAAAAAATTCTAGATTTACAATTTTAGTCTGTGAATCATCGAGAATTCAGTTACTAATCTGGATAGACATACATGCAGCATCGATATGTGTAATTTCGTTAAAATCCCTCCATTAATTCTTAATGATACATGGGTAGATACAGACAGTTAGGAAAACAAAAATTACAAATATACCAAACTGCCAAAAGTCATGGGATAGGAAGATTCAAATATCCAGATGGTTGTAGCACTACGGAAGATACGTATAAATGCGCCGTACAGTTTCGGGCCTTTCATCTGTGGACTCGTGAGTCATGTGATAGGTTTTCTGACACGATTATCACTGCACGCTATGAACTAACATAATTTGAACGCAGAATGGTAGTTGGCGCTAGGTGCATGGGGCATTCCACTTCGGAAATTAATCATGAAATCAACATTTCTCAATTCACAGTGCAAGCGTGTGCCACCATTATGTAATTTCAGGCATTGCCTGTCGCCATGGGCAAAAACTGTAATTTAGTTCTGTATTATTAATTACTAACAATGTTATATCTTAGTTGCTATTGAGGTTTATAGAGATATAGACTAGTAATAGAATTTTTGATTGTTATTTCTAATACCTGTACTTGCAAACAGAACATTTACGATGGATTTTAAATTCAAATATAGTAAACCAAAGAACGGTCAGTCTAAAAACCTTCAACTGTAATTTATATAGTGTCAGAATATCTGTGTCATTTAAGGAAGCTGCACTTGTTGTTTTCCAAACGATTTTTTGAAGTGCAGAAGTTTTTTTTAAAAAAAAGAAAATATAGGGAAAGCAACAAATTTCGAACAGTTCAGTTATCAGGGTGATAGATTGGCTTTGGGGTTTTCAATTATGCTCTGGAGATAAGTTGAAGGTGAGAGTAGATGTCTGATAGAAAGTGGACTGATTGACCAGTTTGATCAAGGCGCAGACATATAAGTAAGTCGCAACGTATTATGAATTATAAGTAATTAAATGGTTTACTAAATACAAACTAGTTTAAAGACGATGAAGTTAGTTCAGTTTCACCCTTATATTTTTTCTATGGTTAAAATGAACCATTTTACATCAACTGAAATAGATTATGCCTGTAAAATAGGATCTAATTGTTTGAAGGGCATTTTATGACAACTTGGGTACACACAGTCTGACATTTAAGTTCTGTTAAATAATTATGTGACCCTTGTGTAGAAAGAAAACGAATATTCAAGTTGAGTTAGTCTAAAGTCTCCGAAGCACTTCACCAGACACTGCATGCTTCTTCGACCAGCACACCTACGTTTAAAGCATTCTAGGAAAATCTCTTTTGAAATGAGGAGCAGAAGGATAACCTCATTCCGTCGTGAATCTAATTAAAAATATCTGAGTAATGTGTTCAGTTTGGGGAAAATCCAAAACTCCGAAGGAGCCACTGAGGAAAAGTAAACCAGCTTAAAAAATGGGGATAGACACCATTCACGGATAAAGTCGTAAACTCGTGGATGGAACTGAATTTTTTTCCATAATCTTAGAACACTAAAATCTAACCAATTAAACAGTACTTGTTCCGCAGCTAGTAAGTTATATTTTCTTTTATTAAACGGATGTATAAAACGTTAATAGTCTATTCCATTGATTCCTTTTACTACGTTCAATTGCATGTTATGCTGATTACTATGTATTCTTAATCTCTTCCATTAATTTCAATATTTTCTGGTATTATTTTAATAAATTTTCATAAGGGAGTACTGTCAAATCTTCATAACATTACAACATTAGAGTTGTGACGGTCCGACCGTCTCTGTGCTTAAATAGCAAGGAAATTTATGAAAATTTAATATTTTAACTTTAGATCAAAATTTCTTGTATTGATATCTTTAAGCATTTAATCTTGGCAGGGAACTGAACAGATTCGCTCTGAACAAAGAATTAGTTATAAAAGCAAACATTTATTTTAACATATAAAACATACCTTTGATTATAAACAGAATTGACAATTATTTTCTTTTACATGATGATCAAATATAAAACAACACTGTATACCATGGGCTCCACCCTACATGAGACTACTATATGCTTATGCTTATGCTTACACGCTGTTAATACTCAATACAACAATTGTCCGACTAGCTCAAATATTAAACAATTTTAATAGGCATGAGAAGTTCTCATCTGGTGAATTGCTTCACCCAGGAACGTTTACTGGAGTCTTGATCCATAAACATTTTCAGTGGTAAAAATATAATCAACTTATCAATTTCTCACTTGGTGCTGTACGAGGTTGTGCATAGGCGCACCAAGCCAAGGTATCATTTGTCGAACCACAGGCTCAACCGCTGCGCCAAGCAACCGTAAACTTTGTTAAACCATAGGTTCAACCACTGCACTACTTCCCGCTGAAAACACACTTAGACTCATAACTTTACACTTCATAACCCAGCTTCTGATCTGCACCCACTGAGAGGTGGCACAGAGGATTTCCTTGTTCGGCCACCTGTGCCTCAGTGTCCCTCTTCTTCCGCCGACGCACCCCTTTGTCCATTTGGCGCGCGACATTCCATCTGCCAATCAGGTGTTCAGCCACTTATCAACCCCCACCGTTCGCCATGAAAAGAGAGAACACATCTTAATATTCCGTCAAAAGGTGGCATACCCTGTCTCTCCAGACAACCTTTCCATTCACACCTTGGTCCTATTAATATGATAAAATGTGGAGTGACACACTGTTCACGACAGAGTACTATCATTGAGAATTTTCTTATTGGTTGAAAGTCTGAAAATATTTACAGCAAAAATTAGAATTCAAGATGTTTCACAGTTTAGTTTAAAATTTTCTATGGAAAATTAGCAATTAGTAACATCGTTTCCTTAACCTTCAATCTCTGAATTTAGAATATCTCAGCTGGTTGATTAGGACTACGGAGCTCCATTGGAAAAGGTTCTTACATTACTATCATCTGTCAATTAATTTGAATAGCTGCTCGCTAACAAACTCAACCAGCTGATAATTCTGAAGCTAACTTCCAGCGACTTACATCTCTTTCGAAACGAAAAAACAAAAAATCGCATCAATAATCCGTGCAGTATCTCCGATTGCGTCTCGCGTGTTTTTTGCGCAAAGATTTAGAGTTTGACTTTTTTGGCAGGATTTTTTTTTACTGTCGACTGCTTAAATCAAACCCAGGTCAACCGTGTACTGACACAATTTGCGATAGTGTTCATTACCCTTGTTTTAAGTTTGTGTGAACAAAACGTGATGTTATCCTCAGGTAGTTGTGGTGGTAATGGCATGTGTGTGTGTGTGTGTTTGTCTTTTGATTCAAGTTCGTCAGTAGTGATAGCAAATTACTCACATAGGAATCATATTTAATAATGTAGTTACTATCAGGAAATTGAGAGGAATAATTAGAACATATGAATGAATTATCAAAATTATTGCAAATTATTTTAAAACCAATTCATTGCAATCACTTATATTTAATGCAAGAAAGAGCAAATCACTTACAAGCCTGGCGCAGAGTTAGCGAAGCTGTAAGGTAACAGATATAACTTAACAAATTGTTTACAAAGATTGGAAGTTCTCATTGAACAGTCTCGCTATACGGCATAACATTCAGTTTACTCAGTTCATATGAAAAATATCCTAGAATCAGCGCTTTAAATAATATGAGTTGCCTATTGCATAGGGACTTGTCAGCCATACAGCCATCTATACTGTGTTTACGTTTCTTTTATATTTATACCTCGTCGACACCGAGGTAATTAAAGGCATGTTTCTTCTATGTGTACTTACATCATCATGATTATTTTCTCTGTAATGAGATAACACAGCTCCTACCGTTAGCTCAGATGGTTGCGGCATCGAGGTGTGGTCTGATGCTTGAAGCCGGTTTAGCTGCGTCGAGTCCTGGTGATAGAAAAAATTATCATCATTTAAAAAAAAAAAAAGGCATTTGACCATATTAGCCACACGACTAGCTCAATGTATTTGTCTCTCTTACAGTGTATAGATTTCCAATCAGTGTGATTCTTTTCCAAGGACGATACAAGACGAACACAACATTTAATTAAGATATCCCTTGCCGTAGGCCGGACTCGAACCAGCGGTCTCTCCAAATTGAAGCAAACACGCTGACCCTACGCTGCCGGGTCGGCAATTTTAATAATTTGGACTTGACTTTGCCAGATAGTGCTCCAGAGTCGTGGGTTAAATCCTAAACATCGCACTTCGTATAAGTGGGATAATACGGGCTCTTTTTTTATGGTGATTCGTCCGTTGCATGAAGACGTTTAGTTTGGCATTCAGCTTGATTTCATTTACAATGCGAACTTTTTTATCTTATGATTTACGCCTCATCGACGTCGAGGTCATTAGAGGCGGGATGGGACTGGGAACAAGGAACGGGAAAAAAATTCGACCATAGCCTTTTGAAGGAAACATCACAGCATTCGACTGGAGTGATTTGGGTGAATCATGGAAAAACCAAATCTGAATGCCCGGACGGGTATTCGAACCGGCGTCCTCCCGAATGCGAAGCCAGAGCGTTAACCGCACACTCACCACGCTAGGTACATGAAAACAGCACACAACACTAAACATACACACATCTCAATCGTACACACTAAACTGTAACTCCGACATACCAGGTACACCTCCATAACTGGGTAACAGGAAACCAGTCCAACTGCATTTTTCAACAAAGCTCTCATAAAGGGGTAACTCCCTCCAGCACAACCATCAAGCTTGGGGAATCGGCAGCGGCATCGAGCATAACGAACGGGTGGACGCCCTGGCAAAACAAGCTATCCATGAGGGAGAGGTAATCAACATGCAACTCCCGATCTCGGATATAACACATAACATCAAAGTAAGAGCCAAGGAAAAATGGCAAGAGGAATGGATGATCTCCTCAAAAATCAAAGCCTCATATTATGCAACCATTCAACCGAGCATATCTCCAAAACCTTGGTTTTACAATTGGAACAGTAGCAGACGATTAATCACTACGATATCGAGAGCCCGATTTAACCACGGTTACTTCCCCAGCCACCTACACCGAATAGGGTTGAGAGATTTCCCATACTGCGACTGCTCAGACCAGGCAATAGGAGACATCAATCACATAATTTTTTCATGCAATAAATACCAACAACTCCAGGACCAAATGATGAAAGATCTTGCCAAGAACGGCTTTCCCTTTCCGACAAACGTAACCCTCCTACTTTCCAGCAACAACAAAGTAATACTTAGCATCCTCGCCAGATACTTAAAAGATGGAGGGATAGAATTCTAACCAATCTTGGAAGTTAAAACAGGAAATGACTATACTTCAAACCTAAAGCCCAAACCACAGCACAACCCCACTTCCGCGCAAGCACAACAACTAGCTTGGCAAAATTAACAGTATCCTCACCAATCTACCGATTGTGGCCAACACCAGATAGATCAACCCTCTACAGATGATTTGTCAAAGAAATACGGCGATTTAGACTAATCAATAGAAAATAATGGATATACAGAACCGCCGATTAGTTAGTTGATGTATTGTCTAGCAACGCTTTTTAGATTACGGTACTTAAGAAGGCACTTGAAATTTGAATATTGTAAATAGCATATACATTCAACAAGATTGTAATAAGTTTTACCTAATATAGATAAGGAAATGTGTAAATAGATAAGTTACGCAAATGGATGTAAGAACCTTTGTAAAAATGTAGATTGGCTGTATGGTCTCTAACCGAATGCAAATAAAATAATAAAAAAACTGTCAAAACAATCATCAACGGAAACACTATACGAACGCAACACTTAACCACCCATTACCTACCGCGGATTCGAACTGGCAACATTTGCAACAAAGGTCACCTCGAATGCAATTAGCTACTTGGAAAGCTCCACCAAACGCAGTGGTTGGTCATATAGGCCGATACGAATCAGCCGACATACAAGAGGCCAACAGTGGTAATGGACTCCTATAAAGAAGAATTAAAACTACGCCAGTGAAGCTATGTCAGTCCAAAATTATTAAGGGAGGAAATGTCTCGGAACAAAAATCCTCAACCCGATACTATTCACAGCAGTGTTTAGAGATACGTGAGTGTTGCTACGTACGTGGATGAAGAGGGAATTAAAAAAGTCATCTGACGAAAGAAACCTGTGGACTAAAGTAGAGGCAAAGCGTAAAAATAATTTTGTGTTTGTTTTGCTACATATTAAACCAGTGAAGGGTGTTTAAAAAATCTTGTTTGTCTTTGATTCACCCTCGCACAATTGGAAGAATACAATGGCGCTGAGAAGTATCAATATAAATACGATGTTTAACTTATTTCCGTGAATCATGGTGGTATTTGCGTGATTTTTTTTATGTGTACTGCCAGTATGTAGCGTTGGCGACGGCGCTTCCGGTGTACTGGTGGCATGCTAGCAATTATCTGGCGGTAGTATTTCATTTCGCCCGCGGCACGCGTGACGCAATGTGGGTGTGCCTATCGATTAGGTTCCGGCGCGCGGTTTGTTTTCGACTGTACTCCCTCCCCGAACTCTCGCCGAATTAGATTGGAACCGTATGTAGATTTAACGCAACACAAGCTCATATCGTGCTGTTTGCTCTTTGTTTTGTTTCAATAGTTTTCTGGCAGGTTTCCCCCACACGCTTCATCTGAGTAAAACAACTTAAAATAATCTGTGGTTGTTTAATAAACATTGCCTGCGTTTTTGTTTAGGGCTTTACGTTTCGTAAACATTTTGGTCATTAGAAGCAGGAGAAGATTGGAGAAAGTAACGGGAAGGTATTCAGCCATGGTATTTTTGAAGGTATCACAACGGCTTTGGCATGAACTGATTTTGGGAATCCTTGGAAAACCGGAACCTGTTTTTCCGGACAGGGATTTGAACCCACGACATCCCGAATGCCAGGCTCGAGAGTTACCGTCTACCGGGCTTTGTCAGCCTTGCTTGTAGTGAGCCAAGGTACCGTGTATTTTATTCCTACAAAACTATGCTGAAAATAAAGTTGCCTGATAAAGTCAGAAGTAAATAGAATTTAGTAATCAGAGTTTAAGAATAAAGACGTTCGAAAACTTGTAACAAAAAATATAGGAGTGTTAAACGGAAATGGAGAATTTTAACGCTGAACGTTTTCTTAGTAGAAGGAACAATGGGATGTGAGAAATATTGCGGAGACTGAGGATAAATTATTTACCGCCTAACTGGACCTGGCAGGTACAACAACCCAGTTTCAAACCTCGGAATTTTATGTAACGGTCGTTTTTAGGCAGTTTTCAGTAATTATCTATAGTCTGTTCACCCTCATCTGGCAACTCAAGATCATGTTATCTTGGTTGTCCTGGTTGAACCGCGTCAATTTATGAAAGCCTAACGTTTCGGCCACCATTTTGCGGCCTTTTTCAGAGTCATCTGAAGAAGGCCGCAAATTGATGGCCGAAACGTTAGGCTTTCATAAATTGACGTGGTTCAACCCGGACAACCAAGATAACATCGACAACGACCACCCAACTCAAGATCATATTTTCCTGGCTCCTTTCCTCGTCTCACTACCTCTCCTGTTGCCTACCCCTCCAAGTAGACCGCTGTGTCCATGCGAAATGCAAATTTGTAAGCGGACATTGGGAACTGGTGATAGAGCAGAGTGACCTTTAGCCGCCTCTGTTAACTGAACCAACTATATGTGAAATATTTCCATCTCAATACCTACACAAAGAAAAAAAAACATAAATCACACAGATCGATCGTATCCCATTCACAAACAGCGCCAGGAAAGAAGCTTTCGAGGTAAGCCGTCTCGGAAACAGAATTGTCTAAACTAAACAGTAAACGGGAACCCTGCCGAACAGCGGGTAAACGAGAGAAAGAAGACATAGATAAAAGTATTTAAAGCTGGTAATTTTTGACATATTACTATATGTTTCGCAACATACACGCTGCCTCTAATATCTACTAACTTTCGTTCGACGTTTGTATGACGACTTCTTCAGGAGCCCAAACACTTATTGAGTTTACTGAAAACTGCATTATGTTAGATTCCTGAAGAAGTATCAAGATCGTGGTCGAAATGTCGCCAGAAATTGGAAGTACAATACACGCAGCACGTCTCTCGTCGTAAACTTTTTTTGTTGCTTGTGCCTCTACGCCTCGTGGGAAACGACTGGGACCAAGGAACTGGAAGGAATTCGGCAATAGCTTTTTTTTTAAGTAACCGTACCAGCAATCACCCGGAATGATTTCGGGAAACCGTAGAAAACTGAATCCTGGATGACATGACGGGGGTTCAAACCTGCGTCTTCCTTCATTTGAAACCAGGATGTTACCGTTTGCCCAACACGCTAAACATTTTGCATCATCACGAAGGCTGCGAAATCCACTAAATACTTTTTAACTGTGTGGAATTGAATGGGTTTCAAGAGATAACGACGTTATCAGAGTACAGGAAGTAGTGAAGTAATACATTAAACTATTCAGAGGCCAGTGACCCTAAAATCAGGCTGCTTTACGACGCCGGTGAAACTCTCTCTCCCTTTTATGTCTATTTGTAAGTGTAACTTGTTTTTACTGAAACCAAATGAGATAGCTAAATCTGTCATAAATTAAATTATTTTCTGTTATCAGTCTTCCGACTGCTTTATTTAATCCTATATCCCTTCCCGACTTGAGCTGAACTCTTCATCTCAATATAGCCGCACAACCACCGTCCTCAATTATTTTCTTCATATATTCTAATCTTCGTTTTCTGCAACAATTTATTTCCTTTTTTTTCTACTTATTGCTTTACGCCTCGTCAACTTCGAGGTCATCAGAAGCGGGATGGAACTGGGACACGAACGGGAAGGAATTCGGCCATGGCCTTCTGAAGGAAGCATCCCGGCATTCGCCTGGAGTGATTTGGGGAAGCCATGGAAAACCCAAATCTGAATGGCCGGACGGGAATTCGAATCGGCGTCTTCCCGTGTGAGAGGTCAGAACGTTAACCATTCACCTACCACGCTCGGTAATTTATTTCCATCAACTGTTCCCTCCTCATACAAATTAGCTAAACCATCTTTTAAAATGTGATCCAGCATTCTGTTGTGACCAACCATCCTAAATAAAAGCCAAAACAAATTTCTATTCAGGACATTAAACAATTTTCCTTTCCGTAAGTGCTCTAAAATACAACAAAACAGAGTGACTATGAATAGTCTCCTATTTATCCTTTCACTGAGACATCGTTGATTATTGCTAGTACTATTATGGAATAAAAAGGGGAAAAAAGAAAACATCACTGCACTGTTGCAGAATAAGTTTTGTTGTTTAACTGAGTTGGATATTGGGACAGTAAAAGATGATGCTTTGTGAATCTCGTATACACTATGCCGATAATAAACTGATCAGTTTCGCGATTTACCACACATAACAGCAACCAACTGTTAATTTATTAGTAGCACAGTATACCCTTGATATTTAGCCTGCAAAACGCGGTCGGTTTTCTTAAGCTAGTTAATTATGCTAATAAACACGTTGACTCAGGCGTTGGACCCACCATGGAGGACAATATAACTGGGGTAGTTTCTCCTTGCCTTGTGTGTATTACTGTGATATGTTTGTGTTCTGTGCATCATGTTGTTTGAGTAATGAATGGATGACATGCGGAAGAAGGGGGGAGGGTGAAACCAGGTGCCGATTCATGTCCACTCTTCCGAAAGACACCATGGGATCACCAAGCTTAACGTCCCATCCGACAGACGAACATCACAGCGTATGCCCTAACGCCGTAAGCATTGCGGAGAAGTTTGAGATTTATCCCAGAACTCTGATGCACAATCTACCAGAACTAGAAACAATAACCTAGTGTCAGGTGCCAGATACCAACACGATGCGTCAACCACTTGAGTCAACAAAGAGGGTTATAAGTGAATATGGGAGACATACATGGATTGACAAATACATTTCTTTCTTACAGAATCATCCAAGCAACCATCTATCATGTTTTGAGGGATACTGGAGATTTATTCCTCTGTTGGATCAATATTAGCTTACTAATAAAAAATGCCATTATCGCCTCATTGCATCTCCAGCCTGCCAGAAGCAGCATTTACGTGGCTGAAGCATTGTGATGAAGCTTAGAGCAAAAGCCTAATAAGCCTTGAGCGTATGCGGAAAATCTTGTAATCAAGCTTCCAAGATTTGATCAGTCACAGTGCAATGTTACGTAAATATACTGTATAATTAAGGTCCAGTAAACTCCCTAATCCATGAGACCGAGAATATTGCATCAAATCTTAGTCGACAGCACTATTCACTGTTAATTCTTTCAAGAGAAGCAAAATTTATTTTTTCCGTGCGGTATGCAGTAAATTTCGACGTACAAACTACTAACGAATTACACTTATATCTTCGGTATAAATATGTTTTACTAATCGGACATATCTGAAAACAAATCGCACTGTTCCTCAGTGTTGTAATGCCGTCTTATTCGGATGTGAATCTATTTGTACTGGACAACAACCGACAGCACTCCACTTTTATAGCATTGGCTTCCCTGCTGATCTCTGTTGGCGACATTCCCCAGATCGCTGAGATATTTTACGACTATAGCCGCAGGGTGAATTTTAACGATTTTAATACATCCAGGCAATCTAGTAAACAAGGATATTGTAGAAATTCGTCTTGCTGATACGTTCAACAAATCATCGGTCTTCGTCTTAAAGTGACCTGGAAATCCTTGCAATACTTAGGAGAGAGCGTCGTGCAGCATGCCCGTTGGCAACCAACCTACTACTGTTACTCGGCGTGGGGTTTGGCGGAGGTGATGGTCACCAACAGGAAGCAGCAAGCGAGCCAACGCTATTCAAAAGGATTGCGGCACCGGAGTAGGGATGGCGATCTGAGATCAATTAATTGAAGAATCGATCTTTTGGACCAAAAAATCGATTTTTTAAATCGATTTATAGTACTGAATCGATCCAGTGAATCGATGTTTCTCCCGTGAAAATCGAATGTGAAAAAGCACTTTCTATAAGTAATGCACTTGCACATGAAAGTCAGGGTTTAAACGAAGAATTTAAACACTATTTATCGCAAGCATCTGTGTACCTGAAGTATGATACTTTACTTTACTGGCAAGAACAAAAAAATCAATTTATCATCACGTTTACTCAACAACCAAGAAGTATATCTGTATAGTGGGATCATCAGTACCTTGCAAGCGCCTTTTTTTATTGCTGGCAGCATCGCAAATGAAGATTTTTTTTTTACTTATGGCTTTACGCCTCGTCGACGTCGAGGTCATTAGAGGCGGGAAGGGACTGGGGATAAGAAACGGAAAGAAATTCGTCCATGGTCTTTTGATGGAAGCATCCCGGCATTCGCCTGGAGTGCTTTGAGGAAATCTCGGAAAACCCAAATCTTGATGCCCGGATGGGGATTCCAAAAGCCGTCCTCCCGAATGCGAGGCCAGAGCGTTAACCATTCACCCACCACGCTCGGTCGCAAATGATGAGCTGAACCGCAAGGATTGTGGTAGACTGCACAGACCATTGTTCCTGAATAGATTGGACACTAAGCACTGGGAACTGTAAACTATATCATTTCAAAACTGTTTTATGAAAACAACAAATTTGTGAAATAAATGTCTTTTTATATACCTGATTGTTTGATTTAGTTAAAAAAAACTTTTATTAGTTTAAAAATGATAAAAGAATGATTATTATGGTTTCCTTTTTGTTTTCCGTGATTGAAATTATATTGAAAATACGAACACCAAAAGCAAATCGAAAAATATCGATTTTTAGATAATCGATCTTTTAGACATCGATTTTTTTGTGAATCGATTTATTAAATTTCGATTCGAATCGACTCAAGAATCGATTTTTTTCGGAAAGAATCGCCATCCCTACACCGGAGCTGACTAAATAGCTGTCGGTCTGCTCACATTTAAAGAAGCTAGCCACCAGAATGTCGCACTATTATGGTGAATCAAGAACATGCCTTCCTGAGGATCGACTGCACAATACTGTGCATTCAACTGAATTAAGTGATAATTTTTATGTATTAATGCTCCCTTAATTCTGCCTAGGAGAGGGGTGCCCTTGTTTTTGGGCAATTGCTCCAAAAACTTCGTCGTCACCTGACCAAGCACAAGAAGAATTCATTTTCTTCCCCAGACCAAAATACTTTCTAAAAAATTGTCGTTTACACTCTACCTACATCATTAAACCGAATTTGCTGATATAACTGCTCAACATTCCAAAATAACTTGTTAGTACTGTGTCTGAAGCTCTATGTTGCATACATGGACCAGTTGTAGAGACTGCATTTAAATGATGAGTTTCTGGCCGAATAAAGAAATTTTGTTTTCAAATATTTTTGTACCCTCCCATTCAGATCATGTATAAATGACCCAGGTTCTGAACAAAACAGCAGGCAATCCTCGTAACTGTAACAGGTCTCAATCAGGAGACAACGAAATGTGAAAGCAGCTATACTTCTTTCACCAAAAAGGTTATGCTGCGGGTACAAGATAACTTGCTTCAGCTCTTTGAACTTCTGTCAACATGTTTTATGGCTTATTAGAGTCAACTGGTGTAGTCATTGACTACGCTTCCTCGGAGCCCATCGTAAACACGCGAACTTTATTTCCGTCCGCTTGGATGTCTTACCGCAGGCAGGATATTTGCACAATTTTATCAGTTCTATTTGTGCGCAGACCGCGAACGAAAACGAGATTTTTCAAATTGAAAAATCATCTACACTTAAAGAATCAAAACAGTTTAACATGTAAATATTGTCACTAGTAGTTCCGTTGAGGTTCGTTCGATTATATTTTTCTAAGCTTCAGCTCCAAATTTCCTATCAGGGTGTCGGCATTAGAATGGTCAGCAGAACGTCCCAGCTGCTTAACCGAAAGTGGACGTCGGAACACTTGATAAACGTAGTAAGTATTAAGAAACAAAATAAGGAGGAAATATTCCGATTCCATCTAGTTTCGAATTCACATCCACCTTTGGTTCTTTAGGGGAAAGACGAGCTACAATTTAATCAGAATTAGATTCAATAGTTCAACAGAAGCTGCACGTTTAACTTTAGATCCGCACAGGTTTATAAATGTAATAATTCATACACTGCGTCATAAATTATTTGATTTTCAAGAGCCTCCTGGCAATCAGTCTGTTTACAAATGCTTGGTGAGATTTATCATGGTCAGCAATCTAACGAGCTAGATGTTTAGATTACTTATCGATAGTGTTTTATGATTGTAGATACAATGGAATAACAAATACTTGAGTAAAATATGTGAAAATCATTTTCGTTGTAAGTAAAACAGTTACTATCAGCTGAAAGTAGTTGGAAGATATAACCCATACTTTTTTATCTAAATAATAATATTTAAAGTTTATGCAATCCCTTAAAAATTTCTGTAACAATTTTCCTACATTTTATTACTTAAAGAGATTTATGTTTCTTATCTTTTAATTTTCTTATGAGTGTTTAAAATTATAATTAATCATTTTTGCGATATTTTACATTCAGTGTATGAAAACTTAAATTCTTTATATTAAGATAAAATATTTGTGATTGAAGAGCAAATGGTTTATATGGTTAGGATATCATACACATAATCGTAAAGTTAAATATACATTTCTGTTTAAAAGATATGCAAGTGGTTATGTAGTGCAGTTGCGCTGAATACCAATAAATAAATCATTTAAAAAAATGATGTTTTGACCCACCAACAGAAACTTTACCTGTATTTATTTCTTAGCAGGCCGACGGATTTATGTTCCAGATATTCATCTCGAGGAAACTTCGTCGGCTTCATTGAGGTTTCAACAGTGGTCATATAATGTCAGATACGAACCAAATTATTAGGCTACTAAATGAACAATTTTATGAAATTTGACAGAAGAAAAATTTTTGACACGAAAAAGTATTATCACTTTCGTGAATTGAGTAATAATTACGTCTTGAAAATATTTTATTCAAAAATTTTCTAATACGCATTTTTCTCCAATACAAATTTTTTATACTTCATATACAAATTTACAATTTGAAAGACAATGACGTGAACTGAATAATGAACTCTTGATTAAAAATCACTTGTCATTAATGATTTAAGAGAGGTTTTCAAAATAATACTGGCGCTTCAGAATAACTTGAAAATATCAGATTTTTTTCACTATATATTTTAGCCAATCCGCAGCTTGCCACCCTCAACGAACTGGGTGACGAGTACTCAGTGCCTGATAAAGATGAATTCCACTAACGGCACCCCCTTACAATTCAGCCTAGTATCATAGTATTACCATGAAAAGGATAGGGGCAGGAGCTGAGATGTGGTCAAATAGTTCACACTATTTGAATTCTACTTCAAAAACAAGAGAATAAATGCGAACATACCCCTCCAACACTTTCACCCTGCACATAGAGTCATTGTTATGTCTGTGCTATAAGACCACAACAGTTCTAAATGGTTAGTCCCTACCACTCTTACCATTTCTTACGTCCGGAAAAGGTTTTTCGATGGCCTTGATTCCGTGATAAAGACGTGAAACCAGTGTTTAGTTTACTTCTATCGTTATTATTTTAAGGTGTGTCGATTAATACGCCATCAAATCTATTTGTTTATCTATTTAAGGGTATCAACACAAATCAGGGTTGCCTCGTTTCTCAGAGTAAAATTTCTTTTTATGAACGTTTGACGTTGGGGTATTACGATCAATTAAACAGAGGATAATGTCTGATGACATTTTTTACGAATGTGCACAATAATTGAGGAGCCTCCTAGCATTTTTCTCTGTGCGTAAGAAAATTATTTTAAAATTGCAATCGATATGGCCGGCTTGAGATGTGAGCCCATGACTTTTGAACGTTCAAACGTTCATCATGTAAACGATATTAAGACACATGCTCAAACTACAGGTACAGAGTTACCATAAAACTAAATTCCTGGATCTGGAATGTACGGTACTAGCATCTAGAATGAATATCCATGAATCGACTGTCAATCTAACAGACTATTGATTATTTTGATGATTCAGTTAATACTCAGAGTAAATTGTCGTTTCTGGCACAAAGACTTTCTAGCTGGATTTTTATAAAAATCATTTAGTGTTCTTGAGGTAACTCCAGCAAATAAATGTTCCGTTAAAGACGATTGTATTAAATAACCTAAACGAAATGATATTAAAATTTACTTCATACCAGAGATTATGGACTATGAAAGCCATTTTCAATATTCATCAACTAACATAAGACGTGAAGTGTGAAATAACATCATAACAACCTAGTATAATTTAACAACAAACAGAATTCGGCGGAACATATTGTGTAGGTGGAAGAGAGAGATTACTAAGTCCTTCATTTGTTGTAGAGGATGATGTACTGTATGAGGGAACCAGGATACAACAGCTTTGTCGGATCCTTTCTCGAGTATGGTACGATAATATTGGGAGGAGGGTGAGTAGATTGCTGAATGTGTATAAGGAATACATTAGCGACGATACTTGGATAGATACTGGAAGAATTATCAGTATTAGCACGTGGAAGGGAAGATTCGATCACGACTGGAAACTATGGCGAAAATTTTTACTTGTGCATAAGGCAGTCATGGGCTGGAATATATTATTGACGGGCATAGTGAATAATTTATCTTAAACAGTGAAAAATTTAAAGCTAAAATTTATGCTATACAAACTTACATGAGTAATGAAATAATTCTAACATAATTATCAGGCGTATGGTAATACGTAGTTCCTTTTCAAGTCGTCTTTTTTTTTTTAGTTTTTGCTTTACGCCTTTTAGAGGTGATTAGAGGAGGGATGGGACTGGGCAAAAAGGAACAGAAAGGAATTCAAACATGGCCTTTTGCAGGAAGACTCCCGGTCTTTGCCTGGAGTGATATTGGGAAAGCATGGAAAACATAAACCTGCATGCCCGGATGAGGATTCGATCTGGCGTCCTTCCGAATATGAGGCCACAGTTTTAACCACTCAGCCACCACGCTCGGTCAAGCTTGTACTTACTTCTAACGTAGTAAGTATTGGTACGTAAGTTTTTGACTAATACAAAAAAGAAAAATCTAACATTAATATTAAAAATGTGAAAGTAACTATCTTTTTGTTACGATTTCACGACTATACGGCTAAATATATCTTGATGAAATTTGACAAAGAAATACTATGTATCTGTTGGAAGGGCATAACAGGCAAATAACATATTTTATTATGAAATTTTTAAAACTAATTTAATGGTGTTAGACAGACGGATAGCGTGTATAACTCTGTAATGTTATATCGGTCTCTCAGGCTTTGTTTCTTTCGCAGTCAGTTTATGCATGATGTGTTAATAAATTTCATATACGGACACAACTTATTATATGGTACAGATATGGATTTTCGCTGCACCATTGTATTATTTTGTGTTTACTTAAAAGTTTTTGGCATCAATAAATTTTGTCTTTACGGACGATCACTAATGACAGCAGTGGTGTAACCGACGGTTTTATGGTGTTTGGTCGATTGAAAGCCAGGATGGTTGAATTGTGGGCGACCCTCTGTACTATGGAACTTACTTGGCTTACTAGTTCTGCTTCCACTCCCGTCCGTTCAGTCCTCCATCCGTCTGCGGCAGTTAGCTGTAACTTCAGGATATTGCATGGACCAACCAGGTTACGAAATAAGGCAACGTCTGCAATTACCATTTCCTATTTATTACGCCTGTGCCATAGAGAGGTTACGCTGCTAGAAGATTCCCGCTAGCAAGTGTCCAGGGCGCTTAGATTACAACAGACTAAAGAAGTAATCTTACAGTTTAACATTGGCGAGAAGGTACCGGCGAGAAGGGTACCGGCTGGCTTTCCCGACGTCGCCGCTTATACCCAACATAGTGACTGCGTGGGTGTGTTTCCAAACTGAGAGATCAAGGCACTGTGTTGCCTTCCTTTTATAGCGTAACTCACACGCCAGTACACGTGATTTCTGTCACTGCACCGAATGTACTTGAAAGTCGGTGCGTGACTTGAGTCGATGACCTTACGAATGTTCTAGAAGGACGCCATGTGACTTTAGACCTCTTTCCATTTGGTCACGTTTAGCTCCGTTCAATACCCTTTGTTTTACGCGTGACTGGGAGCATCTTGCTGACGTGCGCAATCAGCGTCCTAATCCGTCGCTCGGCTTTGCTGCCTCTCTACAGCCGAGTTCTATTACCGTACTTTTAAAAAGATATTTAATCCTTTTTTAGTTAAAATCCCCATTACAGTGAACTATTTAGAAAACATGCGTTTTTTTTGGGGGGGGGGGGAAATTATATGAAGCTACCTCAAGGGTTTCCAAGCTCCAAATGCTATATATCTTAGCAAATGACAGCAAAACCATAAATGTTGTGTACAAAACGGTATCGACTTAAGATGTCCCTTTAAAATGACATAATTTTAAACCACACACAAAAATCTGTCAGAGGAACTAAAGTTGGTAGTCTCCCACAGTTAACCATACCCCTCCCCCCATTAATATGTTACTTTTTTAAAACATGTTCCAAATTGGCTCTCTTCAGGAGACAAGTTCAATGGTAGAATAGTATGGTAATGACTTCCCTGCCACTTTAACCCGACTCCGCGTTTTTTTTTTTTTTTTTTTTTTTTTTTTTTTTTTTTTTTTTTTTTTTTTTTTTTTTTTTTTTGAGACACATTTCACGTAACTTACAGCTTTTTATCTCCAATTCTATAAATAAAATTTCAAGTCCACGCGTTCGGAGTCACTGGTATCATCTAGAAAACACTATGAAGGAAATGAGATTCCCGAAAAGTTTCTGGATTTTGGAAATAACCCAAATACCTTGATAACATGACTGACTGAAAGTGATACCTAAAAGCTGTTGTCACGCGTAACATTGCGAAGGCTGCCGAGCTTGTTGTGGCCGTAAGGCAGCTTCTGTCATATATGTCGGACACGCAACTGTTACGAGTTCTCCTTCGAGACCTGGCCTGGGGCTTGACAAATCGATAGTCGGCGCATAGACAAGTGGGGCTTTATAAGGAGGGCTTCACTTCGCTCAGGTACCATTCGCTGGGGGAGGGGCTTCACACATGTAATACGCGACCTGCCCGTTCTTTTGGAACGCCGCGTACACACTCTAACCTCAAAGCGCCACATAATTCTTTTCGTGGCCTGCAAAAATATACTGATGTAATTACTTCAGGAATGTACGTGCAGTTCGTCCAGACAATGGCGACAATAGTTGTGAATACAATAGCGATGTTTAATATTATACACTTGCATTGCAAAGAAGATTACTGACGATGTGACCGCAGTTTACAGTGAAGAGCATAGCCAGTGATCGAAATACTGTGTTTCATAATACCATGCGGCGATACAAATATAGAAACTTCATTGCGATAATTGAGTCATTTAATAGTACTGACAAATTGTAGAGAAGAGTTGCGTGGTTTTATCGGTTGCTATATCCGTTGCTAATGTGTTTGAGAGTAAATACAGCACTTGGGCTGGAATAATGTACTTTATCCAGTAACGTATTTTGGCCGCAATAACTGGGTACATAAACAGACAAGTAACGTTTCATAATATTTTCAGCAGGTATTATTTATAGCCGTTACGCGCTGGAATTCAGAAACCAACTTAACTGAAAATTTGATTGAAAATCTAATGCAGATTGATGATTTTACTTTCCCCAATCACATGAACGAGTATTGAAATAAAAATACATTTGGATTGGAATATTAAAAATAAAATAATTGCAAAACATATTTAAATGATATTATCAAGATGTACAGTTTTGGTACAATCTACCATCTGCCATTCATAAATTTCTGAATTAATAAGTAACCAGTTTCTAAATGTTGCCTTACGTATTAGCAACAAGTTTTGGAATAAGTTTTTCAGATTAGGTTTGAACAGTTACCTCCTACATTTGAACGACTTGAACAACGAGACAGAAATGTTTACATTTAAACAAGAGCAATAATTGAATAATTACGTTGTCTCCGCGGCTATGTTGCTACACTCCCTGGAATTGGCATAAAACACTACACATGTTTTCTTTAGCAGCAAGTAAGACGACATCCACCAAAAGAAGGGTGCAACGAATCGCTAAGTTAAAAAAAATGGCGGACATTATAATATTTTAAGTTTTTGTCCGCTACTCTGGATTACAATTTGAAATTCAGTCTTAACTTAGGTGGAAGCGATGTGTTAAATGCACTACTGTTGCTCTTCATTATCGTCTGCGGGACCATTAGACTCTACTGAGTATTATGAAAAATAAATCTTTTCTATTTTTTCTTATCGTATGCGACGTAACGTTTTAAACAGCAGTTACCTCGACAGCAACGAGGACACATCTCGTACGTTTCTATTGAAAACAGGAAAGCCGTATACGAATTTTTGAGGGTCAGCGCAATAAACTCCTTGCAGTTACCAGAGATCTCTTTCTCTCTGCAAACTAAGCTCAGCACTCTATGGAACTACCTGCTACTCTTATTATCCACCCTTGATTTATCTAATGCATCATAGACTTTCTTCATGAAAAGTTTACATTGTTATCATTTTCTATAAGAATATTCCCTTAGGATCCGACAAATATTTAGAAGATCTTCAATGTATCCCTTCCATGTAACTTCCGTTTCATCTATTTTATCCACTGTATTTATTTTTTCGTCTCTCATCCTTTCACATCCTCGTATCTTTTTTTCTGTTGTAGGCAGTATTTTGTTATTCGTTTCATTAAGCTACTAGCCAGTTATCGTTCATTTTTCCATTTACTTCTTATTTTCAGTTCATTTTGCTTCCTTGCTGTATGTTCTTACCTCTCCCTGGCTTTCTACGTAGGTAGCTATCTTTTCCTTAATACTGCTTGTCCAAATGGCATTTCTGTTAGTCTTTGTGCTAATTCTTCGACGGACTACAAGAAAAAATACCGAAATGGAAATTTAGTAGTAGAGGATGAATCGTAAAGGAGAGGTATGTGTTACAGACAGAACACAATAATCGCTGGAAACTACTCCAGATGATGATGAGACAACTAAGCATTAGGGAACCAAAGAGTTTATCTCCATTTATCCAGTAATTCTGAGATGCAATTTTCTTGAATTTCCCTCCTTCGAGTCTCTTCGACGTCCAGGTCATTAGTGGTTGGGAGCAAAGATTGGGTAGAAATTTGGCCATGATTTTTTGTGGGAATCGTCCTTGCAATTTCATGGAGTGGGCTTTGGAAACCATTTATAGCCGGCTGAACGAGGATTTCAACCAGGGTCCTACTGAATAGCAGGCCCGAAGGTTACTGTAGCAAGCTCGATAATTTTTTTACATCTGAAATGGTAGTGATGTTACGTTATGGTTTCAAATGTAGAGAAATTCCTGTGGTAGCTAGTTTAGCTCTTCGCCGAGAGGCAGTGCTGTAGTTGATTCAGCCATCACCGACCGCAACAAGGCGTTGACGGGAGGAGTTGTTCACTTGGAGACGGTGATCTGCCCTCCACGCCAGAGTGATGCTCACGCTGCGGGAGTCAGATTACGCTGGAGATAGAGGCTGCGTAGGCGCCTGCTCAGCACTGCCGCGCTAGCCTCCTCACAGCCTGTTTAAATACAGGCGAGCACATTCCGCTATCTCCCCATCTCCATCTCTACTCGCGGAAATAACAATTACGTTAAGGACGGCTCGGCGGGCACGCGAACTCCAGGCGACCAGCACGTGATCTGCGGCGAGAACCACTTGCCACCATCTGTTGCGCCACCTCTCTGTTTATCTTCACTGATAACTTCCTTCTCCTCAGGTGATAACCTTGGGAAACAAACAGTCCGATATTATCTATTACAAATTGTAACGTAACTGTGATCCTTCGACCTCGCTTAATCATCACATATATTATTTCTAAAAGGGTTTTTATGTGACGACCCACCTTTCTCCCTTCAGACTTAACTAAAATCGATAAATGCATTTTCATTTTAAAGATTATTTTCTCCACTTTGGTAACATCATGAATTAAAAAGTTTATTTTTCGATACAAACTCAGCAAACAAATGTGTATACGTATGTAAGGGGGCATCCATAAATTACGTGAGGTGTTTTTCTGGATTTCCGGACCCCCCTCCCCCCTGGTAAGACTTCGTGAGATCTGGTCCCGCCCCCCCTCCCCTCTGGTGAGATCTGGTATCTGGTCCGAGAGACCGCCCCCCCCCCTAGAAACCCCCCTCCCAAATTTTCGAGAGCTTTTTTTTAAGGTCTCAACCCCACTTTACGACGAAATACCCCCTTAAATCGACTTTTGTAGACCATTTTTTTTGTTGGCCCCCCTCTCCCTTGGTGAGATTTCGCCGGACTCCCCCACCCCCCTTCCTTATTTCACCTCACGTAATTTATGGACGCCCCCTAACAAAATACTTTCATCAAAATCTATGTCCCACAAAGTGAGAATTAAAATACACAAAAAAATAATCCTACCAGTACTATTGTACGGTTCCGAAACGTGGACTCTAAAGTTTTTTTTTAGAACAAAGTGATACGGAAAATATATGGGCCCTCATACGAACAAGGGAAATGGAAAAAGAGCAGAGAAATTACGGACTTCTACAGTAGTGCAGATGTCAAAGCGAAATAAAATGTAGAGGAATCAGATGGATTGGGTATATATTGAGAAGAGGTGAGGAATGTGGAATGAAGAAGGTGTTAAGATCTAAACCTAAAGGAAGGCGACTCCGGAGAAGACCGAGACGAAGATAGGGGAACCGGGTGAAGACTGATATGGGAACGATTTGAGCCGTTGAAGAGGACGCAGAAGACCGATTAGGGGGAGATTTGTTCGTGCGACTAAATGTCAACTCTGACATGAATGGCCTGAGATTAAGAGACAGAGTATTTTTCGAAATTCAACCCGTAAATGGCAAAAGTACGTACAGTCATCATCACTGGTATGCGATAGTGAGAGTCAGGTTGATAGGCTGCTCTGACGTCGATAAGGAGTGATCGTATTACCGCTAGATAGCACCACCAAATATCAGAGATATTGATAAACCGTGTGTGTGTTTTCTGGAGTAAGATGCTCTATGGATAAAAATAACCTTCGGCCGGATGGTGTCGTTAAACGTTTCGACAGCTGCTCTGCTGCCTACATCAGCTTCAGGTGTTGAAAGCTGGATGCCACTTCCAAGACCGGACTAGCAGAAGACGTTATTTTGACCAACGTTGTGTTTATACGATAACATCCGGCTGAACACCCGAGAAAGTTACAATTCATCAGTACGTGGCGAAATTCTCCACTCTCACACGCTTTTCGGATGTTTTTGTTACTGTTCGGGAAACATTTTATCAAAAGGTTACTGGTAATCATATTTCGACTTGAAATATTATGTAAAAAGAGGTGAAAAGAGGTTTTATAATGTAAATATTTTGTAGTTTAAATTTTTAAAGTAAATATGGTATTTACATGTAAATTGTAATGTACATTGTTTTTGGTTTTGTATTGTAAATTACCATGGGTCTGTGTCATACGTGCGTTTAACGTTTGCAAAAAAAAAAAAAAAAAAAAAAAATCTAATTGTTTCATAACACGTTATAAGTGTTTTACTACTTTGCAATTTCAGTTGACCAATAAACAATTGCTACAAATGAGCCGATTCATCTTTCATTCCACTACAAACCAGCAACCTCGCTATTAATCGCATATCATTCGTGAAACGAAACACCTAGTACTTTCAAACATTTAATTTCCGATATGATCTATTTTTGCAGACGTTTACGAGAGATTGTTAGATCAAAATGTCAGAGTACAGTAATTGATTGTAATGTAAAATAGTTGTATAAATGATTGAAATTGAATTTACTGCTTTTAATTTAGGATGCACAGTTTATAAGTGTCACTGGAAACGGCAGCGTCTACTACCATAAACAGTTCTTCGACCTCTTTCCTGTATTCTGGGTATCATTCAGAAGCTTTAAATTATCTGAATTAACTGTTAAAATAATTACATTACTAGTTTGAGTAATACTGATAAAACTTAAAGTGTATTACAGTGCTCTGTTACTCAGCCATAGTTAACGTTATGGAACAGTGTTCGCTAGACTGCAAACCGACTGAGCATCTCCCACTGTTAATTCTATAAATTTCGTTGTTGAATAAGTTTTCGGGCAGTGCAAGAATAACTGAGTGTTCCATCGTCTTCACAATTTAATGTTTGCTGATAGACTGTGCCTTGGTAAACTTTGGAGAAGTACCAATTCACAGGTATCTTCACCCCCTCGTGGTTTTGTAACATGAGTGATATCAACCATTGGGTGAATTATTTTAGGAGAAACTGAGGTCATTAGTATATTTCAAGTTATAAAGTGTTTCAACTTTGTGGAAACCCAAACTAATCAAATCAAAGATGTAAGCCTGATGAAAACTTATATCCTTCTTAAGGGGGGCTCAAAATAGGGGGGAGCAATATCTCATTTAAAGGGAGAGGGGATCGATAAAACATTTCACATCAATTTTTTTTATTATTTCAGAGTAGCAAAGCTAAAAAGAGAAAAAAAGTCTTCAAAATTATGAGATCAGTTCACGTTAATAGCAGAGATGGTCCCACCACATCTCACTAATCTCAACCAAGGGGGGAGAGGGGTCTAAATTAAAAAAAAATCTCACGTAATTAATGGAGGCCTCCTAACCAGCTTTGAGCAATGGTGATATCGATATTAGCTTACATTAGCGTTGGTTATGAATATGGGTATAAATTTATGTTAGTTTCTTTTAGTTCCAAAGTACTCTTGGGTAAAAGAGTTAGCAGCGTTTGGAAAATGATTTCGCCAGAAAAATAATTATTAATTACTGTCACTGACACTGCAATGAATGTCACTAGCGATGGTGAATAATTTAGGCAATATATCCGTCGCTGGTTCCGTTTTAGATGCTCGCTGCTGGAGATCTTGAGTTCCTTGATCACTGCCCGCCGCCTGTTGGCCACCAGCCCAGACCAGCAGGCTGAAGGGCACTCACCGGTTACTGTTCCGGAACAGTTCGTGCCGGCGCCTGAGTATCGGTTGAACTGCAGTAACACAATCTGTACGGTGCGGGAACACTTGCTTTCTGGCATAACGAAATTTCGTGTGCGAATTGTCCGATTACTAACACTTCATGGCATAATATTACTTTGAGCGATGACTAAACGGACTCGTCAACATGAAAACTGTAGCTCTTTATTTCGAAATGTTTAGTGAATAGGCAGTGAGCCTGTTTAAAATATGGAAATTATTTCGAAAATAATTTCTTTGGTATATGTGGTTTCGTACTTCGTCCACGATACGATCATTAGAAGAGGGAAAGAACTAAAAACGGATATTTACATGGCTGGACGGGGATTTGAACCTGCCTCCTCCCGAAGGCCAAGCCCAAGCGTTAAATATAATCCACCGGTATACTGAAAATAATTATGTGATTCAAACAGAGGGATATAGCAATGTTATACAACAAACTGTTCATTATTATGACCTGCCGACAAACTGAGCAAATCATATTTTCATTCCACTTTGTATGGAGTTATATATATATATATTTATATATATATATATATATATATATATATTTTTTCTATCATCAGTCTTTTGACTGGCTTGATGCAATCCTCCATCCATTCCTATCTTGCACTAACCTCTTCATCTCTACATATCCCTTACAACCCACGTCCTCAATTATCTGCTTCATATATTCTAATCTCTGACTTCCTCTACAGTTCTTATCTTTGACTGTTCCCTCCACCAGCAAATTAACCAATCCAGCATGTCTTAAATTATGACCTACCGGCCTGTCTCTTCTTTCTGTAATCTTCTTCCTCAAACTTCTTTCCTCGCTCATCATTTCCAAAACTCGTTCATTTCTTACTTTGTCAGTCCACTTAATTTTCAACATTCTTCTGTGGCACCACATTTCAAATGCTTCAATTTTCCTTCTTTCCGGTATTCCTAAAGTCCATGTTTCGATACCGTAAAGTGCTGTGCTCGACACATAAAGTTGTAAAAAGTTTTTTCTAATTCCTAGATCAATATTTGAAACTAGAAGATTTATCTTTTTCATTAAGGCTCTGTTTGCTAGTGCTATTCTGCTTTTAACATCAATCCTGCTTTGGCCATCGGCTAAAATTTTACTTCCCAAGTAACAGAATTCACTTACTTTTCCAATTGCATTCGATCCTATTTTTATATTTACTCTACTAGTATTGGCATCATTTCTGCTACGTTTCATCACTTTAGTCTTGCTTTGATTTATATTCAGTCCAAAATCATCCTTCAGTATTTTGTTCACACCATTAAGTAATTTCTCAATATCCTCAGCCCTTTGTGCTAACAAGAAAATGTCATCAGCAAATCGTATTATACTGATTTTTGTTCCATACGGAAATTTTTCTTTTTCTTTCTTCATTGCTTCTTCTACATACAAGTTGAATATTAACGGGGATAGACTACAACCTTGTCTCACACCCTTTTTAACTGATGCTTGTCTCTCACGATTCTCTACTTTTATTTCATAGATAAACAATCGCGCCTGGAATTATTGTAAAGAAATGAGTGGAAACCAGATGTCTCATAATTTAGCTAAAATACCTGCTTTCTCACAAATGATATAAGAAAGGCGTGAAAAATTCATACCAGAAGGGGGGACCGGAATTTAAACCAATCACAAGGGTTATTTCCTATTTTAGTCTGAATCAGTGATTCCGTATTCCATGGTGTTAAGTGTCGTGAAGACGCAAAGTTTCGAGGTTACTGTCTTCAACCCAGATGAGAAACCAACTCCCAGAGCGGCACGAAGACACACGCAGTGTCACTGAACATCCACTGGAAGGAAGGTCAGATGTCAAAACATTGTGCCTTAACGCCGGTAAATCCTCCGTTTTAAATTGTTAGTTGTGTTATGGTTCTGCTCACAAATGCGTATAACGTTATTCGCTGCGAGACTCAGCAGCGTAGTCCCGCGTCTAAGGGACAGTCTGTCCAGGCTGGAACTACACTTTAAAGTTAATGCAAACCAAGGATCATTTTGGACTACCTCATATGAAGAATCCAAAACCTGCAAAAATTACTAACCTCACAAGTATTTGAACGTTGGACCCTTATTTTGCAAGGCGAGTTCCTCACTTATTGTATAAAAGTTAGTAACATTACACACTCATAGAGTCGATAGTAAAATTTTTGTTTCCTTAAAAAAAGGCGTTATTTAAGTTCTGTACTTTTCTGGGGGGTTAAATGACAAAGGAATTTTAACATCAGTTAAAAAATTTGATATTACGATCGGTTGTTATCTCGGTTTTCCATGTACAACGACCGCGGAAGTCTAAGCATTCATTATGGTCGGTTGGCTATCTCATCATTTTGGGTTTAGTGAGGTGGTTTCGTAACAGAAGAGAGTACTATTTGTTATGCCGCCAATAGCTTGATCCCGACAATCGCATTGTGAACTTCCTTGAATTCCAGCGGAAAAAATTCTAAAGTAAAATCAGCTTCTCCAAATTAACCACATCTTCTTAAATATCAATGTACTTGTCAGTAACAATAGACGTTTTCTAATTTAAAATCTGTTTGCAACGCCTAATTTGTTCGTTCATGTTTTTGATGAATTCAGAAAAACGGTAACTGTATGACTTACCTTTGGCTAACTCTGTTATTAGATTATTATTATTTACTTCGAGGTCATTAGAGGTAGGAGAGTTTAGGATTCAAGGAATGGGAAAGAATTCGGGCACAGCCATTTTAAGAAATCATTCCGGCAATGACTTGGAATGATTTCGAGAAACCATGGAAAACCGAACTCCGACGTTCGGTTCTTCAGAGCAACAACTTCTCCCCGTTATACCACATAATATGGCAAACTACTGTAGTTTCTTTTAAAGGGTGGATATTTTGAGATTCAATGATGATACCCTAGAAAAAGCTTGTGTTTTTTCTTTTCTTTTTATTTCTTGCCAATAAAAGAATGATTCAAGAGAACGAGAAAGACGTGTGAGTTAGAAAATTTGAAAAGTTAATGTTAAACGAGGTAAATATAATTTAAATGTGATCTATGCACGGCAAATCATATTGAACTGCGGATTTTTGTAAGCTGATTGGCAACTGATTTTGTTACAAAGTGACGCTGAGGCGCTCGCTGATGCGGAAGAGAAACCGTCACTCCTACCGGGACTAGAGGTGAAGACAATTGAAGATCGCCCAGCAAGACGCAATTACTGTTTTCATATACGATAACTCTGTTTGATGATAACCTTGTATAATGATTAAGTGATAATTTTTAAAAAAATACGGGGATTTGAACCCGCGTTCTAACAAATGCCAGGCCGAAGTGCTACCGCTCACCCGCCATACTAGGTTTATTGTTGGATGTGACCTTCTTAACTGCATCTTCCTTGAAATGGGTGATGCCCATTATGCGAATTAATTAAGTGCTTATAGCATGGAAAATCAATATCTTTAGACACGAAGTGACGGAGTACTATCAGGTGACAGGACCTAAAATTTAATATAGAAGCCCTTTTTTACTTCTCATATATTAAACATACGTTACTGAAAGGCTTGTACAGATTCCATCAATGCATGGACAGAGACCAGTACCTTTTCAGTTATTGCGACTACTTTTGACGGCAGATTCACCCGCTTCGACGCAATGGTAACAACGCTCGTCGGAAGGTAGTAGCGTTATTCCATACCGATTGAAGCCGAGGTACATGTGTCAATAATCGCAACCGCGAGTCTCCCTTGTCCGGACCTGGAAGTTTCTCGACTCGCCTTTGTCTGAGCACAGCACGCGTGCGACTAGCGTATAGGTCCGAAAGAAGATTCACTCGGTAGCCGGCTGCTCTGCCACTGTGGCTTTTCAGCTGCGCATCCGGTCTGTTTTATTTCCGAGCCTGCCCGCTGCTTGGCTGCGCTCCGGAAACCAGCCATCTGCACGCAGCCTTGCAGGTGTGCATAACTGTCGCTACCTCTCACGATCATCATTCCTCTAGCCAGCAGCATTTCCTCGAACACTGATTGTTCCCAACCGGGAGTATTCCAGTGATATCGTAGTTAATACTAAGCATCATAAATCCATCAAAAAGACAACTGCGAGTGCCGGAAGTAACAAACACGAGCGACGCCAGCCTTTTTCCAAGGACGTGTAAATTACCTTCGTGTTTATATCACCAATCACAAAAAAGTTTGTTGGTTGTCCGAGGTGCACACAACATGAAGTTTTCTCAACTTGAGTGCAGTATTTCTGAAAACTGGTTGGTAGCATATTATAGCACATGTCACTAGTAAGATTTCACAGAAACAATGATAGTCTAGTGGTTCCCAACGGGGGCGATACCGTCAATCGGACGTTGAAGAGTTCGTGAGGGGGAAGGGGCGTTTCTGTTCCAAGGCAAATTTAAGGGGCGTTGAGGATCAATTGCCACCCCCTTCCCACCACCCAGTATTATATCCGGCTATAAGGGATGCATCAAAGAGTTTTTAATTGCATTCCCATGATCACATGTAGCCCAAAGAGCATATAATATAGTCAGCAATTTATTAGGGAAAAAAAACAGATTGTGAATAGTGGAACACGGTGATTTAAGATTGTTGATGAAAAATAAGGCACCAAATATCTAAAAATTAGTTCATTACGCCGAACTCATCCCTCTAATTAATAATATTTTTCATAATGTATATTTGTTTTGTAAACTGTGACCAAGAAAACAATATCTATATCATTTACTATTTGCTGACGATTAAGATGGGAGTATATGTAATCAGCTGTCAAAAGAATATAAAAAATGGGGCTTGAAGGTTAACTATCAAAAAACAGACTATCATACTAATGATCTGGATGAATTGTGCATTGATGGAATAAAAATTAAAAAGGTAAATACTTTTTGCTATTTGGGTTCAATTTTAGAAATAGAAGGAAAATCGAATATGGAAATAAATAAAAGAATTACTAACGGCCGGCAAGTAATCGGGACGCTCAGTTCACTTCTATGGAGCAAGAATGTTACGAATACAACAAAAATAGTTATATTTAAATCATTATTGGAAAGTATACTCTTATATCGATCAGAAACCTGGACAATCATCCAAAAACATATTAAGAAGTTGAAAGCATTGGAAATGGATTTCTAGAGAAGATCAGCAAGAATATCAAGAAAAGAAAAAGTAAGGAATACCGAAATAATAAGGCTAATGGTGTAAGAAGGATGGAAGACAGTAGGATACCAAAACTTATACAGGAATGGGAAGTTAAAGAAAGGAGGAAAAAGAGGACGGCCCGTGTTTACCTGGCTCCAAAGTGTACAAATAGGAATGAGAAGATTTGTGCAGAAGAGGAAGATGTACAAGATCGAAATATCTGGAGAAATATTTTGAGAAGATGAATTCAAGATCTGTGTTCCGAGTTTTTCTTTTATTGTTGTATTGGAGTAAAACCTCTGTAGTGAGGAAAATCTCTCTTAATAATAAAATTGTTAGTATGTTTAAATAAGGTAAATTTAAAAATGTATCCTTTTTTCTGAAATGATATTGTACACTTGATCTAAGAGGGGCACCATCGAATCATTTATTCAAAAACTTGGTTACGAACCAATGGGTTAGATTATTTATTACAAGAAGGGAAGTCGTGTGTGTTTTTTTTTTTTTTCCTGAAAAGGGGTCAGTGAATAATTTGTTGTTGCAAAAAGGGAGACGACAGTAATTTTTTCGAAAAGGGGGGCGATAGGCCAAAAAAGGTTGGGAACCAATGGTCTGGTCGGACTTGGAACAGCAACCTGCGGAATGTGAGGCACAGGAATCGGGAGCTATGCCAAGTGGGACGCCAAAGATTTAGATCGTAAACAAATGAAGCGTTCAAAATATTGGGGGAATCATTTTTAGGATTTCGTATCTCTTAATGACATACGGAACCCTTTTGGAATCACTCGTTCGTCCATCTGTCCGAGCCTCATAAGTTAAGAATCATTGAACTTAGAAATATTTTATTGCGTTCGTTTATCAGTTCTTAATACGCCAAACACGATAACATGAAATATATAAATAAACACTGGATCAAAAATAAATACATGGGGTTTGGTGAAGGGTTGAAGGATTAATACGTGTGTGTCTGTGTGTGTGTGTTCGTTTTGACCATCTATGACCACGTTAAGCCTTCGTTTGGCTCTAATTTTCTTTGCACGTGTACACATTAGTGTTACAACTAGGATTATTACCTCTAGAGGGAGCCTACATTGTAACGTGGAATCCGAACCACGGAAGGGTTCTGTTGTACTACACATTATACAACAAGTTGTGCCACAGGTGAAGGTCAGGTTAAGGGCCTTTGAAAATCCCCGCCAACACAGGGATTGGAACCGGGGAGCTTATGCTCTCTAGCCAGATGCCTCTACTACTGAATCATCACACCGAAAGTTGGCATCCCACCTGTAATGAAAATGTTTAGATTCTTTTTTATTGCAGTAAATGTACTAGTTCAGCAAAAAAAAATAAAAATCTCTTCTTCCAAATTTATTTCTGAAACAACTCATCTGAAAATTCTTTCATAATTTACCGAGACATGAAATCTCCTAAAAATTACAGAGAAACTATGGTGATCATTCATTAGTTTCGCAAAAGGATTGGATAAGTACTTACTGCAAGTCTGATTCTTCAATAGATAATTACTTTCAACAAGAAATCATGTATATCATTGGATAGAGAATTTTGTGAATCCGATAGTAAATTTGGAGTGAAAAGTGATTTTTTTTTTAAAAAAAAAAAAAAAAATCTATGTCTAGCTATGATCAGGGTGAGGCAGCCTCAGAACGCCATGCGGAAACTTTTGAGATGTGTTTGAGATGGGGGACGCAGAAGATTAGTTAAATGGCCAGAGTAAGAATGAAGAGACTCTTATGGAAGTTGATGAGAGAGTGAAAGGAAGAAAAATTGGTTAGGGCATCCGATAATACATCAAAGCGCTAGTGTGAATATTTTGTATACTGGTCATACAAAAAAGTAAATACTTTCAAATTTCAAATCATATGCATACTCCCAGAAATTGTTTCTTTATACGGTAGTAAACGGGGAGAGTATAAATAAGTTCGTGCAGTATAATCGTATTGGTAATTGCTATATTTATTTGGCTCATACTGGACATTATATTTTTCTGTTTATCCCTTTTCGTGTAGATACCGCAGGACTGAAGTATCCTTCATTAAAAACGATCGTGGAGCCAGATTTCACATGAATTAGCTACCCGTCAAGCATGAGGTTGCCCTATATCTCAGTTCACTCTATCAAAATGGCGAATAGATGGAAACAATAGTTGCTATATGAATATCTGTGAACATATTGGTGCAAATAAATCTACTAATTTTGTATACATTTTTCTTTCAAAATTCTGTACTTCACACCATCTTTTACCGTAGGTGATTAAGCACCAATATCCAGGATGTGTTATTATCATGTGTTAAAGGATTGTTCTTTCGGTGCGTTAGATGCGAAGTAATTTGTTTTATCAGTCTAACGGCAATGAACTACGGAAGTGACGTCATTTAAAAATCAAAGTTGCTTAGCCACAGAAGGAATTAATTTGTGACTATGCGTATAATCCAATACGTTAAGGAAAATAATCTTGTCAGGCGTTCGAGTTTGCTTTAATATTTTTTCAATCAATTATGCGTGCGCGATTCTTGTTTTTTTATTGGTTGCATTCTTACTTAGAATTTGACTCTTGGTATGTTAAATGCGTATTATGTTGTAGATACCTGTTAATTTGGACAGTTTTTCAATTTTTTTTTTTATCAATTCAGGGTGTGTGACCAATCGATTAAATACATATTTGTTATTAGGGGCATTCTAGTACCGTATTAATACATGCAATAAAATGTTTGTCTCTTCAATAGGATACTACATTCATGGTTGTGGTGACAGCGAAACTTTATTTACTTAATGTTTAATTCCTTGCACCTTCCTGTTAAGGGAGCGTCCATAAACTATGTTTCTCCATTTTGACCTCTTTTGAACACCCCTCCCCCACGTAGTTTGACGTGGCTTTTGCCTTTCCAGCTCCCCCCCCCCCCTGCCCCCAACTGAACACATTTTATGCTAGTTTCTCTTGCCAGACTGTCATTAAAATTATTGGGTTTATAACGAACAAGACCAATATATGCTTTATATACTTTTTTATAATTATAAATATTCTGGATGAAATGTTGACACTAACCCCTCCTGAAAATGATTAATTATTGGGAAAAGATTTTCTTTCAGGTACAATCATGGATCATTTTCTGGTGAGGGTGTTAGTAAAAACCTTACCATCATCTCATTCATTACTTTTTATTAATTGTTTTAAAAAAATAGAACAATCTATACCTGCGGCGTAAAAAATGACTAAGAAGTACTGCAATTTTTGTTTTTTGTGTCACATTTCTTTCTACATTACCAGGGAATGATTCCCTGTCCATCTTAAAGAATTTCGACAGCTCAACGATGCCGTTTAGGAATTTGAAATCTCGTTGGAAATACATTTCCGATAAGACTTGTAAAGTTTACTGTAAAGCGCCATTTCACACCACTTTTTAAACTTGAAATAACACTTCAGCGAACAGAGTAATTAAATTCACCTGAAAGAATAAAATTAGAATTATTTTATCAACAAGCTGTGTGGTGACACGCGTCCCATATGAATCATAACAGATTCTTTTCAAAACAATATGAAATGAGCACTGGCGCGGAAAATTCCGTGTGACATCTATAAGCGAAATAAAGTGTAGGCACTGGGTGCCTAATGTTCTTCGGGGCATAGTACGCCGTCGCGTGTCAGGTACATCAAATCTGCTGGTCCCGTGCGATCCGAAGAGTATGACTTCAACTTATATCAATGCGCGGCAATGTCAATATATAGGGTATCTAAATACGGAGGCAATTAAATGACGGAAATAAATATCCAGAAGCTGTTGTGTATTCTGTAACCCATTTTAACCGTGACAAATAAAATGAAATGCTACGTATCTTCAGTTGGACACCCCCCTCCCCCCACGAAGCTCTCTACCCAACATCAGCCCGCCCCCCTTTCTGACAGAGCCAACTAGTTTATGGACGCTCCCTAATCAAGGAAAATTATTCATTTTTTAATTAAACACATTCTTGTGTCGCATTTGCATCTTTAATAAAACATTTTCCTCTTTTCACTCACGACTACGTAAATATGATTAGCTTTTATAGTGTCATAGTTTCCTTTATTCTTCCCAACCTGTTCATTATAACACACCACAGCAACAATAATAAAGAACTATCACAAACCTTAACAAATTCCACATATACCCCTCTCCTAGCTCGAACAGGCAACCCGCGGAACATTTAGCCTCTACGTTACGTGCCACTGCATTTAGAATCCACTGGACTCTTTAGTTCATTCTCCTCCTAACAAGAACTTTGCGACAAGTAAAGATTCCAGTCGTGGGCTGAGTATCACTGTAGTCACAATCAACCAGATTCAGCGCATACTTTCGGCGTGGCCACAGAGAGCAGATGAAGAAGTTGAGAGTTGTGTAGTTCTCACGGTCTGCAGGCTTCACGGCCCTTGTCGCAACAACGCATCGCCACTTCCGGAGCAAGTTGGGAACAGCAAGCCTGTACACGATACAGAAAGCCAGCATTCAACACAAATAAAACCAGTGTTCTGAAATCTTATATCTGGAAATTTTATTGATAAATTTCCTTGATAAATACCGGAGCTGATGAAATGTTCTCTGCAGGCTTTTTTTTTTTTTTTTTTTTTTTTTTTTTTTTTTTTTTTTTTTTTTTTTTTTGTGAAATAGCAAATATCTGGTTATTGCATTTTCGTTCGTATACATCCCCGCAACGTGTTAGAGCAGTATAAAAAGTGATCTGATACTATTTACGAAACGACACTTAGAGCTTGCCCAAATAACTGGATAATGACAACAAATCTTCTAGGGTTTGCAGCCGGATTTTATTATAAAGCGACAAGCTTTCGGGTACTAGCTCAGTAGCCATCTTCAGGTCGATTATGTATCGGCGATCTTGTCTGGTATCCATCAAGGCAAGATCGCCGATACATAATCGACCTGAAGATGGCTACTGAGCTAGTAGCCGAAAGCTTGTCGCTTTATAATAAAATCCGGCTGCAAACCCTAGAAGATTTGTTGTCATTTATTCGCCGGGAAAGCCTCTATTCGCATATAACTGGATAATGTTCAGTGAATGCAGGATCTGAAGTACATTAATCATTAGTCAACACCAGGCCAACAAAACGAAAAACCACAACGCTTGCAAGTGTTAACAACATTGTAAGACGTATATAGAGACAAACTGGACTGACAAATCTGCTTCCCATTGCAATATGACTTTCCAGCTCAGGAGAATTAAAAAAGTATCTTGACGAAAATATGGATACGGGCTTAAATAGGGTGTCTTATCGCAGACACCAACCATTATATAAACATGGTAATTACCACTCGAACTCCAACAGAGACTGCTGGTAACCAGTTACCGTTAGGGTTCTAACATTCCAAAAGACACGATTCAGACTTCCGTTACAGACGAATAACGGGATGATTCATTCCAAAAGTCATGGTCGAATTCGTTTCCGTTTCTAATATCAATTTTATCCCAGTTCTAATTAAATAGACGTCAACAAGTTGAAAAGTCCTTTAAAAAGAAAATAGTTTTGACTCTTTTGGATATCAAGGCCATTTGCCTGGCTGCTATACTAATAATGGGTTTTTTATCCGTCTTTGCAGCTACAAAATAAACTTCGTTTTGGCATACCCATTTCGGTTTATTATACAGTCATCGGTGGCCTATAATAAACTGAAAACCGCAGCCAAAACGAAGTTTATTTTGCAGCTGCAATAAACGGATAAAAAACTCATTATTAGAAATAGTTTTGATTTGTTTGGTTTGGTTAAACAACCTACTGAAGACGTATCAGGCACCATAAAAAGAACCCATCTGATCTCCCTTCACACCGAAGCGATTCCAAGGGTAAATTGACTTCTAATTGTCACTGCAAACAGAGATTTTATCCGATCTTGGCTAAACAGGTTCAGTGCCTGGTCTACATTCCTAGTAACTCAACAGACCAAAATGCCTGATGCCTTCAGTGAAATGTAAGTTTATTGAATGTGATCATAATCTATGACTCATTGCCTTATTCCCTGTTATTTAGTCTTAAAGGAATTTTATAGTTTTCGAAAATCTTGGCAACTTTTCGCTTCCTCCAGTACCATTCAATGCCTCTGTTGTACCACATTTATTGCTTTTAGTAGATGTCGAAAATAGTGGGATATGTTCTACAGTTTCCAGCAAAATTATACTTCATGAGGCTACATATTCTTCCACATAGGGAGAGAAGCTTGTTTCATTCTTCGTTATGGTCACATTTCTATCATTTTTTCCCTCGAGGAGTTCTTCTACGGTACTCATCTGGTAGCAAGCTGATTGGGCCTGGGAAACCGTTCCGGATGTCTTAGCTTCGAGGAAACTCCTCGGCGTTGTCGGGGATCAAATTCCGGTCCTCCGTGCCGGGGTCATACCGCTCTACCACCAGAGCTACGCGTCCACCCTCTAACTTCTTAATATTGGTTCTATTTTTCTTTTCCGAAGACTGAAGCGATGTCTAATACGATTTAATCGCAATATCGTGGTCAACTGATGGCGGATGAGAACTTCATTCCTCCGTGTTACATTAAACTAATGTATGTTCTTTTTCTGCTTGGTATTGATAAATGCTAGAGAATCTTTTCATATGTAACTAAGTACCGGTTATAGGTAGCAATTTGACAACACGAGGTGTTTCTTTGTGCAGCCTTTACTGATAAGAGTAATAGAGCAGGCACATCTTGACAGAGTCGGTATGAAGAGAGCGGAAGAGAAGCAAATTAATTAAAAGATTGCCCTTGCTGACCCCTCGTTTCGTTTAAATAAGCCGAATTAATCCGGGCAGCAGTTGTGTTGAAGGCAAGTTGTGCTTCGCCCCACCACACTGGTTCCTGCCTGTCCGGGAACTGTGCAGATCGATACAGCGCGGCGGCGGCCAAGCCCAGCCGCCCCGTCGGTCAACGCGCATGCGCGGCCTGCCTCCTCTGTCGCGCGCTCTCCGTTACACTTTGTTATCTGCCACTTTTGCCTCGGACTTGGGATAACCCGTGAATTCACTGCACAAGTAATCACTAGCAGCAGTGGCTAAATCACGTCAGCAGGCTAATGTCGCCATCCTTCACCAGATGGCCGATAACTGTAATGTGACATATTATGTGAGAAATTAGTGATTAGCAAGATAATACGTTTTTGGATTATTAATTCGAGCTTCAAGAATATAATAATCAATAATGGAAAAGTTAAGGATAAGATTATTGGCTGGAGAAGTTGACGAAGACCTATTAGTTAACCAGTGTGGCTTTAAAGTGATACGTGGGCGAAGTTACCACTAAACTCTGCAATCCTGCCTAGTATAAGGATCGCCCCATTACTCCTTGCCTTCTTCAACGCTAGCGACATGTGCCATCATAACAATCTTTAATTCCTATACCTGTGGCGGTAAAAGACCAACCATGTCGGAAGGCTGACTCCCTCAGAAGGCCATAAGGGTAGTAGGTTAAGATAAGATCAGGGACATCCTAAAGTGTTGTGAATCCTACGTAGTTGACTGACGGAAAAGTACCACTACCCAAATTCAATTAAAATCGACGCAGTCTATTCTACCCACCTTGTTATATTCACTTTATTTGTCTCCTTGCTGTATTAAATATAGTTATGATTAGGGATACTGAAGTTTGAAGCAATAAGAAAAAATTACGCACTATTGTTATAGTAGTTTGGAAATTGTTACAAGTACTTCTGGGATCTGTAAAGTCAAGTGTTTTTTGGATGTTAGAGACAGATAGCAGAAAAATTTAAACCATAAAATAAACTAGAAGGACGCAAACAAAATTTTCTTAAATATAACAGTAAAAAAACACTTGGAAATAAGCAACATCAGACATCAGAAGACATGCAGACCAAGAGGATATTCCTAAAGGAACAACCGGATTCCATCGATTCCATGATTAGTCGTCGGGAATTAGCACAATATTTTTCTGAACTTCTCAACTGTCCAAAAGAAACTCACGTCTCCACCCACCCATCATCCTCACAAGAGAAAATTCACAGGCATGTTCGTAAAATTAAACAGAGCATCAGTTAGAACTACTTAAAAATCATGTACAGAATTCATTCAAAGAACTCACACAAATCATGATAGAAATCTGACAGACGGAAAACATACCCATTGATTCTAAATGCGCTATCATTCACCCACTACACAAGAAGGAAGACGAAGCAGGTATCAATAACTATAGAGGAATTTCCAATTTTCACTTTACATACAAAATTCATTCAGCCTGTCTCCTCCAAAGAGTGCAAGAAAACCTCGACCACAAACTTAGTGAGTATTAAACTGGCCATTGGACCGGTCGGAACTATATAGAACAAATATTCAACCCAAAAACATCACTAAACTAAAGAAATAGCCCTATCACTTGTTATTTTTTATGTATCTTTTGATATCTATCATGACTCATTCAACTGATAAACCCTCTTCACTATCATTGAAGAACAAGTACTCGACTAAAAAATCCTAAACCTCACCAAAAAAAACACTGACCAGCACAATCTCAAAAGTGAAATTCATGGGTGAGATACCCGACGCGTTGCAAATCAAGATTGGTGTTGCAGGGTAAAGGTCTGTATCCAATCATCTGCAACCTAGTTCTGGATAAAGTCATTCAGAAATGTGAAAATAGCTTAAAAACCAGAACTACTGGAAGTTCCTACAACCCGGACGACCTAAACGTGATATTAAACTTTCAAACCTGGCTTTCGCAGACATTCTAGCTGTACTAGCCGACTACAAGACCACAGCAATCAACAAAGAAAAAAAGAATACACTGAAAGAGTTGGCCTAACATATACTTCCGAAAAACCCATTTCATTTGCTCTACTCTAAAACTAGACACATAATATGGACAGATCGAGAGATTTCCATATTTCAAGTACTTAGGCGAAATCCTTGAACACAAAGAAGAAGAGAAAATAGCCCAAAAAAAATCGCATGCAAAAAGTTAGGAGGGCCTACGGTAGAAACTACAACAAAAATGTTTGTCCATAAACACAAAAGTCAGGTACTTCAACACATTTATTAAACCTTATGCCCTGTATACCAGTGAAACCCTTACATTCCACAAAAAAGATGACCTGGAAGCAATCTTGAAAGAAAAACGCAAAATATTAAGAAAGATACTCGGTCCAAAAAAAAAAACAAACAGAAGTAGAATACAAATTGCAGTCGAGAAAAACGAAACAAACTTTGCTGAATCTCGCGGCAGACATCAGAATGAGAAGATTAGGGTTTTTTTGGACATATAAAGAAGCTCCCAGCACCAAGACTCATCTGCAAAATTGTAGCCTACATAGAACAACTGAGAATTATGCCTCTGGTCCAGCAGGTCAAAAAAGACCAAGGTAATGCTCACATAAATTCATCAGAAACGCATACACACACAAAAAATAACAAATGGGAAGTACTCTCTCAGAATGAAGTCACTAAGAAGCCGGGGACGAAGTGAAGAAAGGAAGAGAATTCACTGGGAAAAAATTAGTGCTGTGTGTAAACTTAGAGACCCGATAGGGACCAATCGCACATAATAACAATTACGTGGTTTATGGCAATGACGAAATACGAAATATGACAAAAGCATGTGATGCCATCCAATAGATATAATTGTAAACTAGATAAGTTGCTGGCAGATTACTATAGCAACTTAATACATATCTTTTCACAAAGGCAAATCAACCAATATCGACAACGGAGGATTTAATGCAATTAGTTCTGTCATCTCAGATGCCTGAAAGGGAAACCAACAATTCCCTCATTTCTGCTTGAATTTATGTGAGTTCTTAAATTTGCCTTCACCTCTGACAACGCTTTGTTTTATTTATATGAAGTACTCCGGAAGGGCATTTGCTTCGGGGTTTACGTTAAACTTTATTCTCAATTAACCTCGTACGGTTACACGGGACGACAAATATACGACAAAAGCGGATTGTGAGTCGTATAGAAAATCAGGCTGGTAATGCGTTATGCTGCAATGATCTTGGAGGCTATTTTTCTAGTAAATGATCAACTAAATAATACCAACTAAAATAATGCCAATACAACTATTTTTTGATGATCCATTATCGTGTTTGTTTCTCATCTAATTAACACCAACGTTGACAGTCAGTACATAGGACATTGTAATTTATAGAGCTAATTAAAAAAACGATTTAACTAAATTGTAAACTAAGTGCCAACTTTCAGTATTGATTCGTTATTTATGAAACCTTGATTCAAGGTAAAAAAAAGTACGACATCAAACAACAATTCCGCTGGCATCAATTTGCCAACATTTCGATTTGTTCTTTACGATACTTACTTATTTTTGTATCTTGATTGCTTAAAATACCCTTGATATTACAATACAAATAGAAAATGTGATTTTTCACCTTCAGCTGTTGAGGAGGTCAGAGTTGAGGCCTCATGATGAAACTGGATTAGACTGATAAGGTTACAGCCTGACGTCACACAGTGGATCAATTCACGCCGCTAGCAAACCGACTACCTTTGCTTAAGAGTTTTAGACGATTTTTCATAGTAAACAAGGATTCAAAAATATATTTAAAAAAATAGTATATGGTACGGCACAGGTTGCCTTTTATCTTATCTGGCTTTACGCCTCATCGACGTCGAGGTCATTAGAGACGAGAAAGAACTGGGGACAATTAAGAGTAAGGAATTCAGCCATGGTCTTTATAAGAACCATTGCGGCATTCGCCTGGAGTGATTTTGGGAAACCATGGAACACACAAAGCTGGATGACTGGAAGGAGATTCGAACCTGCATTCTTCCCAATGCGAGGCCAGAGCGTTACCGCTGAGCAACCACGCTCGTTTGTACATTAATGTATCAGAATAGTTGCCACAGTACTTAACAGAAGAGTATTACAGAACAACAGAAAAGTGTGGGGCACACTGATTGTCAAGTCAAAACATCAATGAATAGGGTAATGCGTCTTTGAGGACTGCTGGACGCCACTTGATTGGTCCAATCTGAGGAGCGCGCATCTCTGTTGGATGCCGCACTGTCCCATTACTGGAGCCATTCAGAACGGCACCCGAGGAGTTCTCCATCACGATACCATTCATGTCACGTCCTCTCCCTGCAGTGCGGTGTTTTTCTGTTCAAGCTATCTAAGTGTACACTGGTTTATTGCTGTTAACCCATTCTGCACTACGATTTCACTTGAGACCACTTAATTACTTGAAGGTTCATTTTACCGGACTACCGCACTTATGGTCAAGATACTCGTACTTCAGCTAAGATGGAGAAATGGAGCAGCCTGGGGAAAATTTTTGCATCCCTCAACCCCTTACTGGATGCGGGAGAAACGAGTATAAAGGAAATTTATCATTGGTCCTAATTCATTCGAACAAAGATGAAGGTGAAGCTTCTATAACATTTTAAAGTGGGAAACAGTTCTCGTTTTTTTTTTTTCTACTCACAAGTAGTACTAAGTGAACTGCGAAATATCATAAAAATATCTAATAAGGGAACGTCCATAAACTACGTGACTAGGTGTGGGATGGGTTGGGTAAAGCTACGCTTGACGACGTGGGAAAGGGGGAAAAGGGGAAGAAAAATTCCGAGCAAGCCATCTTATTCATATTATTTGTCACAGTTAAAATAATGAACAGAACACACATCAGCCTGTGAACATTTATTCTCGTCATTTAATTATCTCCGGATGTAATTTGCGATAGTCTGACAAGAGAAAACTGTACAAAACTTCTTCTGGAATCAATAGGGAAAGGTGCTACGTGCCACGCTTGGGGGGTTGGTTGAGGCTAAAGCCACGTCAGGCTACAGGAGGAGAGGGGGTTTCACAGGAGGCCAAAATTGAGCTACGTTGTTTATGGACGCTCCCTAATCATTGTTTAATTATTGTACCTTCCGTATGTTTGTTAATTATTTGCATGATTTCTATCTCTTCTTAACACCCATATTTCTCTGCGATATAATGTTTTAAAGTTTTAATTTCTTTGTCTTACTATAATGATAATGGTTTAGGGTTCATTTACATAAAATTGCATATTCTGGCAATTTTCACAGAAGATTTAATTCGTTTTTTTATTCTACATTTTTCGGGTGGCGCCCAGGATGCGGTCCCGTGTAAGATCCCGGGATCTTTTCAGCCAATTTAACCTACCATTTTCCCCATGAAGCAGTATCTCGTTGTTTTTACAATACTAGTTGGACAACCACTAACAAGCTTCACTTACTTTTTATTTTTAACTGCTTAACGTCTCTTAACAGCGAGGTCTTTAGAGATGGGAAACGATGGGGGGCAAGGAATTCAGGCATGGCTTTTTGAAGGAAGCATCCCGGAATTTGCCTGGAATGATTTGGGAAACCATGGAAAACCCAAATCTGGATGCCCGGACGGGGATTCGAACCGCCGTCCTCCCGAATGCAAGCTCAGAACGCTAACCGTTACACCACAGCTTCACTTACTTTCTTCGTCCCAAATTCCGTCTAGAGCTTTGTTTTAAATATCAATAACACCTCTCTGGTTTTTTCAAGACAGAATCAAAGAATGTTCTACATAAACGGATATATTCCAAATGCTAACGAGGGTAAATTATAGCGTCATCGAAAAATCGTAAGATCTTGCATTCTTCTGCCAACACCAAGACTATTTCTCTAATATACCTAAATCATCATACTTGCTCAACTATTTTTCTCTTGACTTTGTTAATATTTAGTCCAGTCTACTCTAACAATTTATTTTTCATACCATTCAGTGGGACAAAACCAACATCGCATCTTGTTTTGATTTTTCTCTTTCTAACTTCACATCACATTCTGTTTCATGGATTGTTCTGTACATTGAAAATGATGCTTCCCGCAACTGTCATTTTCCGCAATAATGCGGGTCAGGCAAGAAAGTTTAAAATACAGTCAAATACAATGTTGTGTGTATAAGATGGCAGTGGTTACCAAGACGCTGAACTGTCAGTGAGCAAAGTGGGCATCATATGTACAGAACCGATAGCTATAAGGATAGGGTAATTATCAGAGGTTGAAGAGAAGCCAGGCAGGAGTTTTGAATGGAGACGTGAAATAAGGCAGTCATCAAGAACAATTTATTACAACTCCCAGTGAGCATCGGTAATTTTCAAATTTCAAACTGACGCTTTGCTGGGGAAGAGGGGCACAAGCCAATAATCTTTGCACGAACATCGAGTGAGTGCAAGGGTAAAAAAGATCGAGCGAATAAGATAATTTTCGCTGAAGTACCCTCGTATTGAAAAAATTTGTGCTTGAGTGCCCAATAAACGAGGCAAGAAAATATTTCTCGTATCCACTCGTGGACGACGCGATGTTTTGTGGTCGGAGGCCTACGAGCGAGGCGATATTTCTTCTTCGTCCACGAGATAGGACTACGAGCTTCTGGTAAAGCTGACTTCATTCGTGGTCACGGATGATAGCGATTGTTCTACGCGGCGGTGCGGCTGGACTTGTATATTTTCACGAATGGAGACTTGAATTTCAGTCGTAACGGACGAACATGATAATCACGGACTAATGACTAATGTGGCTCACACATTCGCTTATCTAATTTATTTGCCGTTAAAATCAGTTATTTGAAGTTTCTCATATAAACTTCGACATAATTAGAGAATTCGGGAAACGCCATACGACAACACAACCGCTGGACAGTGCTACTGTACGACTTCCCATTACATCACCTCATTTTGCTGGACTTGACGCTGCTGTGCGTCTTCTCACCAACACGACAGACAAGCTGAAAGACCTGTTGCAGCACAGGTGTTCGCTGAGCCACCTTCACGTAATCCACTGCGACACGATGCTGCTTCCCGAATGTATCATCGCATGGTTATAAATGCATTCCCACCACATTTCGTCATAATCCAGTTACAGCTATATATCGCCCTAACGTAATTCACCAAATAATAGAGATAGTCCGTGCCCTAGCTGAGTCAATTCATTTGCGAATTGCTAAGGTTTTTGTGTTTATATTATTACTAACTTTGATTACGTCTGATATTCGGTTGTGTATTCAAATTTTAACAAACATCAAAAAAGTTTGTAGAATGATTTGCTAAACTAAAAATAAATATACTCACATCTCATTGTAAATTTGTGGGTTTAAATTTAATTAGGATAGTGTTGTTTAGCCTTTCCTTACTAATTATGTTATGAGAATTAAGTATTATTTCTCAAATATTAGTTCATGTACATAGAGATTAATCCCACTGGCGCGTAAATCAAATTGATAATTAAATTCGTAAGAAATCAAAATTGATGTCTAGGAAATTTATTGAAATATTAGTCTCATCACACCTGTCGCCCCCACGCGAACAATTAATATAGCTTGAAGACGAAAAGTTACATTTTTGAAATTTAATTTATTTATTATAGAAAATATACCCGAGAGAAAATTTCCCTACACTTCCAATACAACATTTCATTAAATATATATTCACCTTAAATTCTAAATGGTAATTTCACCACCACTCATGTGACATGTTACCACTTGGTCCATTATAACATCGTGTTTGGTCCTCCCGTAGGATGAGCCCAAGGTCTGTGTATTACAGATATGACGGCAATTTCTATCCTCCATATATCAGTGTCATTGTAGTTAATTATTTATGACTGTGGTAGATGTAGTTACGGAAAGTGTGTTATCTACATTAAGATGAAACAAGGGATGATAAGTTTATACCAGCCAACCGAATCATTCTTCCAAATCACACCTAAGAGCAACAAATTTTAAGTAACCATCTTACAGTCCATAGCCAACGAAAGTATCGAATCTCCTCAATCCTTTCGAATTGTGGGGAGATTAGGGATTTAACCAAGGCGTTTAGAACAGAAACTGCTAGTTAGGAATTTTGCCCCATCTCACTCCCCAGTAGACCAAATCACGAACTATAATAATTTCTTTCATCTCAAGATCTTGAAACAGTTAATATCGTGTTGAGAGTCACACACAGCCAGATTGGTTAGTTTCGTCCTGTGACACGAGTAATATTTATATATACATATATATATATATATATTACTTATAGCTTTACGCCTCTTCGCTTTCGAGGTCATTAGAGGCGGGATGGGATTGGGAACAAGGAACGGGAAGGAAATCGGCCAAGGCCTTTTGACGGAAGCATCACGGCACTGAGGAAACCATGGAAAACCCTAATCTGGATGCCCAGACGGGGTTTCAAACCGGCGTCCTCACGAACGCGAGACCTGTTTTTGTTATTCTGCAGTGGAATGGCGAATTATCTTTCAGACATTCAACGCACTCACTTATTTATCACTGTTGTTCTATAAGACAAACTATTAGATATCACGGGAGTTTTGTTCTGCTAAAGAAAATGGATAATGAACGTATGATGGTTAATTCCTTTGTCTTGTACCTCTTACATGTGTCACATTGTGGTTAATCATAGCTTGAGTCTATCACGGATTTGTGTTTCTCTCTACATTCCATTTACAATTACTTTGCTATAAATGCTGGAGTGGCGGTACTTTGGGCAGGTGGTATGGGAGCGTTGTCGGTTCTAGAACAATTGGGGAAGTGAAGCCTTTTTTCCCTTAAGAAACAAGTCAATTAATACCATAAAAAAAAAACAGAAACAGAAACTGAAAATATCAGTCTCTGCAAGATTATGAATGTAAAAAAGAATATGAATTTCTCTCGAAAGGTAAGTGCAGTTAATAAAAGCATTATTTGCAATGTAATAAATTATAATTGATGACGAAAGCAAGAACAATTTCAAAAGCAGTATTATACTAGTGAAACAACGTTCTCGAAAAAATAACTTTTAGTCCTGAAATTATCAAGAACCTTGACATTTCAAGGATAATTGAAAAATAATTGGACAGATAAAGTTCGAAATGTATGAGTTCTGTAAATGATGGTTGAGAAATGTTTCTAGAAAAGTATCACAGAAACAAGAGGCGGGATGGTTGGCGGCATTTCAAAACATGGGCCATTGTTTTCTACGTTAATGGAGAGAAAATTCAAAAGAAGGAACCCTAAGAAACGCAATGATAAGTAAATACGAGCAGAAGAAGGCTACAGACTAAAGTCCCACTCAAACATAGTCAACGACATCAGAAAACGCAGACTAAAATTCTACGGTCACATCTACAGGATGCCTGATCATAGATTAACTAAGCAGATATTCAAACTCATGCAACCATTAAAAATGCCTAACAGTTGGTTCGATCAAGTAAGACAAGACCTGGAAAGAGCTAAAATCAAGAGTTCAGAAATCATAGATCGCAAAATCTTCAGACAAAAATACACGACTGGTTAGTCATGCTAGAAACCAAAGCCAAGAAGACCGGCACAACATGGACAGAAGAGAGAAAACTTGCCTTCTGTAAACGGATGCGAGAATACTGCAATGACAAAAGAAACTCAGACAGAAAATGACTACGTTTTGCGTGATCTGTATAGGTCTATTCGCATAAAATAAAATAAAATAAATATAAAACAGATAATTGAGGACTCCATTGGAACATAATATAGACTGTCTTATTGAAGTAACTACAAGTGGACGCCATAGTTACTTCTAATGATAAATTCATTGGTACTGAACGATTGCACTAATGGTGCTATACTGGAAAATCGTGGAAAGGAGTCAGAAACCAAACCAGGCGTGTCAGCACTAGTTTATACAAGTGACTGATGTCTGACTCAAAATATACAAGAAATATCCGTTAAGTGCATTGGAGTACAAAACTCCAATTGTAAGAGACTCGGCTGGCCTGGTTTTATGGAACATACTATTCTCATCAGATCTCCCACATATTGCATTTACCTAATTGACAGGCAGCAATTTCCAAGCTTATGCTCAGGTATTTTTTTTCAACGTATTTCAGTAAAATCTACATAGCCAAACACTTACCATTCCCAGCGTAATAAAACTTAACAATGAAAATATAAATTTAAAGAAAAACTAGTTACAAATTAGTTAAATGCTTCTTGTATCACAGAACGTAAAACGGTACAGACGAGATGAAATACTTCATAATACATAAGCATTTATGTCATAGGAATTAATTAGTAAGTGATTGATACCAAAGAAGTACAACAGAATTTAAATGGTCATCAGTTTATATAGTATTAAATAAATACACAAACATTGTTAGACTTGATTTATGAAGGTAAAAGTATAGATTTCTCTGTATGAAATGTTAGTTTGATATACCGAAGAATGGAAAGGATAGTAGAAGACATAGTAGGTGAAGATCACTTTGGGTTTAGGAAAAACCGCGGTACAAGGGAAGCAATTCTGTCTTTAAGATTAATACTTGAAGGGAGGATCAAGAAAAACAAAGATACTTTTATGGCATTTGTTGAAAGATACTTTTATGGCATTTGTTGATTTAGAAAAAGCTTTCGATAACGTTAGGTGGGACAAGATGTTCAAAATTTTAAAGAAGTCAGGTCTAACTATGGTAACGCTTCCATATTCATGGGTAGGAATCATAAAAACTGGCTATGGGAATCTATGAAGTTGCTCAAAAAAGTATATTCCTTGCAATCGTTTCTACTTGCTAGCCCGTTGATTCAGGTCTATTTGTTACTGACGTGGTAGTCAGCGCCTGATTCGAAGTTGTCTGTTTCTAGCCCCGGGAGCATCCATAAACTACGTTGCTCCATTTCGGTCTACCTTGACCCCCGTCCCCTAGCCCCTACCACGAAACCTGACCTGCCTTTTGCCTCGACAACCTCCCTTCTCCAACCCTCCCGTGCGGCACGTAGCTTTTTTTTATTAATTTCAGAAGGCATTTTGTACTGTTTTCTCTGAACAGGCTATCGTTGAAATTATTGCATATATAATGAACACAACTGATATAAATATTCTGAATAAAACTTTGACACTCCTGGAAATGATCACTTATTGGCAAAAACCTCTTCCTCAGACACAGTCGGGGATCCATTTCTTCCTGAGGTGTTGCTAAAATCAGCATTCATCATTGTTCATAAATTGACAAAATAGAATAAATTATACCTATCATGTAAAAGGAAACTAAGAAGAGCTTCGTCTTCTGTTTTCTTTTGCTGCAGCTCCAGAGCATTACCAGAGAATGATTCTTAATCTGCATAAAACATTTCTGTAATTCAATGAATAGTGAAAAATCATTGGAAAAACATTTTCGGTAAGCCTTTTAAAGTTTATTGTACAGTGCCACTTCACACCACACATAGAACTTGAAATAACACTTCAGCGAGCATTATAACTACATTCACTTGACAGAATACAATTAAAATTATTTAATCAACGAGCCATGTGGTCACACGCGGGCTGTCCTAATCAAAACAGTTTTATTTCAAGCCAGCGAAACAATACGAGCTGTCACTGCCTTGGTATATCCCGGGAAACTTCTAAAGCGAGTTCTGTTTTTCGAATCGTAATCGTCACATGTCGGTTAGTTCAAATGCGCCGGCCGTAAACCCAACGCTGTGATTTCAAGTCACACGCATGCGCAGTACTGCCATTATATAGAATATCTAAATCACTTACGGAGATAATTAAATGACGGAAATACGTATCTACATGCTACTATGTTTTCTGTAATTTAATTTAACTGTGACAAATAACATGAATGAAAAGCTATGTGGCTTGGCTCGCACGTGCTTCCCCCCTATTTTCTTCCTCCCCTCCACGTAGCCCAGCATAGTTTTCTACCCCTCCCTCCGACTATAAAGGGAGCCACGTATTTTATGGACGTTCCCCCCCGAGTGGTAGAAATTTTCAAGATCGCTATCTGACAGAATACTCAAACATGAAAAACGTAAGTGCCGATTCTTTTAAGAGTTCAGTCTATTTATTGGGATCTATGTATATATTTTTACCATTTCTTTGATATAGCCAAGATACAGGCTTCACTTCAAACGAGACCGATTCGCATAAACAGGAAATGTGAACTTGGCTAGTACGAGGCGTATTTTTTAAGTAAGTACCGTTTTGTCACACTGTGGCTGCAGCGCTACGGTCGGCGTTCCGCGCATGCGCAATGGGTACCTGCATCTCTTGCCTACGCACTGACGCCATTACAGTCTAATTCTTCCTTATTTACGTTGTTCACTGAGTGTTTAAGATGCATCCGATAATCGTGAGTCCCGCCGACTGTGAAGTACGGGCTGTTATAATATTTCTTTGTGCTAAAAGCCTAAAACCGATCGATATTCATCGTGAGATCTGTGCAGTTTACGGACAAAATATTATGAGTGATGGAATGGTGAGAAAGTGGATGAGAGCATTTAAAGATGGCCGCACAAATGTGCCTGATGAACAACGGAGTGGGCGTCCTTCGGTCGTTAATGAAAGTTTGGTGCAGAAAGTGGACAATAAGGTGAGAGAAAACAGACGCTTTACGATTTCCTCCTTGTGTGATGACTTTCCTAATGTTTCTCGTAGTGTTTTGTATGGCATTGTGACCGAGCACTTGAATTACCGAAAATTGTGCTCACGTTGGGTACCGAAAATGTTAACGGATGTGCACAAAACCAAACGTTTAGGCAGTGCATTGACTTTCCTTGAGCGGTACCACAACGATGATGACGATTTCTTAAGCCAAATTGTTAAGGGCGATGAGACATGGGTGACCTACGTCACACCTGAACCAAAGCAACAGTCCATGGAATGGCGGCATTCAGATTCACCCTAAAAGTGAAGTTCAAGCAAACGATTTCTGCCCAGAAAATGATGTGCACAGTTTTTTGGGACAGAAAAGGAGTATTGCTTGTGGAATTTCTGCCTCGTAATCAGACAATCAATGCAGCAGCTTATTGTGAGACATTGAACAATCTGCGCCGTACAATCCAGAACAAAAGACGTGGCAAGTTGAGCAAGGGCATAGTTTTGCTGCATTACAATGCCCGTCCACATGTGGCTAATCAGACCAAAGATCTCATCACATCTTTTCGATGGGAAACTCTAGATCATCCTCCGTACAGCCCTGATCTGGCGCCCAGTGACTACCATCTGTTCCTGCACTTGAAGAAACACCTGGGCGGTCAGCGTCTTGAAGACGATAACGAAATCAAAACAGTTGTGATGCAGTGGTTAACAAGTCAGGCGGCAGATTTCTTTGAGGAGGGTTTTCAAAAACTGGTACTACGTTATGACAAGTGCCTCAATATTGAAGGGAATTATGTAGAAAAGTAGAGTAAGGTACAGGCTTTCATGTAAAAATAAAATTATTTATATATATTTGCACGTCTTTTTTTAAAATTCAAAACGGTACTTACTCAAAAAACATGCCTCGTATTACAACCAGCGTGGCTTGTACGAATCAGCATAGCTTCGGAAAGTTCCATGCATACCTCCCATATGCTCTCACTAGTAACGTATTCAAGCCAGAAGCATACAAGTTTGCTTTCAATTGGCTAACTTGTAATGTCGGCTACTGAAACTGACTGTAAGCATGTTCCGACATAGTTAAAACAGCATTCAGCATACTGTTGCTTTCAGACCACCATAGACCAGAGCGGAGATACAACACAGACATGACATCATGTCTTTCTCCGCAAATGCGAAAAGGAGTCTGTTTAATATCTGTATATATCGGTTCTGTACAATTAGTGCTGCGTAGAAATATAGGTTAAGTTGGCCCCAGTGCTTTAAACTTGAACTTGTTTCGGTATTAAATTAAGAGTTATTGACTAACACCCGAAGACACTAAAATCTTTTGACAACGGATCAAAAGACAATGAAGAGGCAGATGTCTGCAGATAATCTACCTCTCTCTGACGGCAATACAGTACCGTTTGTTGGAGGATTTGTGACTACATGATGAGACCATGATTGATCCATTACCTTACTATAGAATCAAAGAAAGTTTCAATACAACTGAAACACCTCAGTTCTTCACCTCCAAAAAGTACGATAGCTACCATAGCTGTTCCTTCTGCAGAGAATGCGATGGTGTCTTGTTTTTTTTTTTAAGGGATTCAGAGAAAGCTTTGTTCTAATTTTCATGAAAAATCGTGAAACTATTGGAGGAGCATATGATTCTAAACTTGTGAAGGTGCCTCAAACAGGTCGACACGAAAAGATGATACTTCAATAGAGCAATGCCTTGGCTGGAATTCATGAATAAGGATTTCATTTGGCGCCGTAACCTCCCCTCTTTACCCAGACTCACTTCCCCCTATTTCCTAAAGTTCCTGTCGGGTAGTCCTATGAAGTCAAATCGTGAGTCACATGTGCAGTTATAAGTTTTTAAAACACTAGATATATACTTTTATGAGGGTGACATTAAATCATTAGAATGCCATTGGAGGATACGTGTGGAGCTCATAGTGGATGTTGAAAAAAATGGACCCTTGAATTAATGTGCATTGTCAGTCTATGATTTTTCAGAGAAGCCTCAAAAACACCTAATACACACAAGAAAAGGTGCTAAAGGGTTTTCATCTTATTATAATAATAATTCCTCATTTGAAGGATCAAATTAACAGTAAATCATAAAACAAACAAAAATTTGCACTTAATTCATTTTTCGTGAATCTTATTTTTGAACGATGCTGAAATACATTTTCAGTTTAAATATTTGGATTAATTAGTTACCCCCAGCATTTTTTTATCCAGGCGAATTTGTGTTTTAACTGGAATGCTCCCAAACACAGTCCGCGAATAAACCACAGAGTAAGACGCCAAAAGAATCAAACGACTGTGGAGAAAGGAAGTGCAAGAATAGCTTTCAATTAATTCGGCATAGTATACCATAAATTTAGATAACGGTTTTCTATTATTGTGATTTTGGTAACACACCTGCTACTTTTAATCTTCCACAAACGTAAAAAAAAAAAAATAAGTAATCTTAGCTTCTTCGCTTTTCTTTATAACGATGGAATCCTTAATTACGTCTCCATGTCTCCAAATACCAAACTTCACCTAGGCAAGTTAGTATTCCTTTCAAGCAGAAAGGAAAATACTTTCTGGATTACCCTTTTCTTAGCAGAAAGGGAGAGGTGTATATTAGTATTGTGCAAGACTGATGTAGTAAATAAATTTATGAGTTTGGCATATCTGTTAGTAAGCTCCTTAAAGGTATATTGGTCCAGGTTTCTTGTAAGTTCATTTTCGACCGTATTCTCGTGCTATCGACTTACGCGTAATTAATATGGACTGGTAAAATGAAGTAATTTTCGAATTTCTGAGTGCATACGAATACAAACCAGCCAAAAGGAACATCAATACACCAGATCATAAAAATAGAAACAATGTGCACGATGCTTAGATTAGAATTAAAAGTTAAAGGATGACAATCTCCCGATTGAAGAGTTAAAGAATGTAAGTATACAGGAAATTTCGTTGTAAAATTAAAGAATCTGTGGAGACAGGCAGTGATGCAGGCAATATTTGTAAGCCTGACTGGCTGTTTTATAATGTATCTGAAGCGACACTAGGCAACGCGTCACACGAAACGCGCACGGGCTGCCCGTACCGGCGCGGACTCGCCTGTGGCGTGTGTTTATCCGTACAATTCGTCCTGGCCTGGCGCGGCCCGCAAAATCACGGGCCGTGGGAATCACGCTTTAAAACTTCTACGATTGCAAATCAAACATTACTAACCGACAATGATGCAACAAATCACTGAACATGAGACAGTCCTTCTGCACGTAAATGTTGGTTCGAATAGAGGAAGACGAGACATTCCTGAACATCGGAATCCTCGGCGATGAGTCAACTTTTTGTACTAATGGCAGGATGAACACGCATAGCTGAACAGTTTGGATTAGTGAAAGTCCACATAAATCCACATGAAAACATCGTGACAGGCCAATACTGAATGTGTTAGGGGGCGTGCATTAATTACGTAAGATGAAATAGGGGTAGGGGGGGGGTCGACGAAATCTCACCAAGGGGGAGGGAGGGGGGTCAACAGAAATCTCACGTCACGTTTTGAAATTCTTGTAGGATGGTAAAGCTAAAAGAAAAGTCTACAAATGACGCAAAAGTTGATACTTTACGCGGGTATAACCGCCCTTGGGAGCATGAGACCTAAAAAACAGGTCTCAAAAACTTGGAAGGTCCATTCGTAACGGGGGATTTCCGTCAAAATCTCACGTCAATTTACAGGGGGGGTCCGACCAAATCTCACGATGCCTCACCAGAGTGGACGCCCCCTTATGAGCATTTAACAAATTTGGTGTTCCTGGAAAACACTGTAAATGTTATTATCTACTGGACATGTTTAAATATTACGATTAGGTGAAGATGAACAAGATATACCTACCACTTCACTACTAGCAACTAGGTGTACCACCTCACCTCATTATCACCGAGTAGATCGATATTTCCAGGTTGGATTGGCCGTGAATGTCCACCTCGTTTCCTAGGCTAAAAAGGATTTTACTTTGTGACATTTCTGCAAATGTCGATTGCACGTTCTGCTTCTTCCCGCAAATCTAACTGGACTCAGAAATGGAATCTACGACGCCTTTGCAAGACTGACGCCAGAGATGGCGGATCGAGTTTGGCAAGAAAATCATTTCCGGTTGCATGTCTGCCGCATCGCATCATCACGTGGAACCAGAATTACACTCAAGGAAAAACTGGAGGACTTTTGTTACGAAATAAAACTTACTGAAATCAGATATACATATATAGATAGCGTTTCACATACAATATTCCACTGTCGATAAAATAAGGACATTCGGAAAGAAGCCAGTTCAGATCGCCGTCTCGCCATCCAGATTTCGGTTTTCCATGGTTTTGCGAAATTATTTCAGGGGAATTCTGATATGGTTCTTTCATAAGGTCATGACCGATTTCCTTCTCGTCCCACCTCTAATGACTCCGAGGGCGGCGCCAAAAACCGTAAGAAGAAGAAAATATTACAATTTAACTAACTATCATCATTAAAGTGTAGTGTGTAAAGTGCAGTCTGTATCTGCATCCTAACAGTAACATTGAGTTTCTCCCATTACTTCATTTAGGAAATCTAAATAATAGCACTTTACTTATACAAACTACGTTCATAACAATCTTCAGTATTTTATGATATGTAGCATTATTTAATCATAAGTGAATGCATGTTTATTATGAATGATAGTATTTTCTACACAGTTTCTATGGAACAGGTGAATTGTATAGCTGTAGATTTGCCAGCAAGAAGTCTAAAAACTTTTGAAAATGATTTATATCAGCTTTTCATCACAGACAGAATTCTCACAGCAACATTACAACGAACTTAATATGGATCACTTGTAAACTATCAAGTTGCTATTGAATACTGTTGAAATATATACCTCACCTAAACAGCCACACTTAAACGGTAGTTTCCGTCTTTAACTAAGTCGCGATGCCATCTAGCGGGGTTTTATGTAATTACTGGTTCAGAGTTGTCGGATACAATTTGAACATAATTACAATATACCAAACTGCGTAACTGTGCATCTTGTAAAATGATTGTACCATCTGGATAAAATAAGAATAGTTTCTTTCTCGAAAATCGTCTTGAAAACAATATATGTTTACTAGTTCTAACAGTATACAATTCCTTCACTTTATTTTTAAACTGAGTTATTTGAACAATAAAAAACATCAGGTAATTTATCATTTAGTGACCTATCTTGTCACCCTTTAGCGCTACTTTAATGGAGAGTTGAGGCTTTAAATTTTCCGACAAAAAAAAAATATAGGGAAGGAACGAATCCGAATGCAAAGTTGATTGCGCATTCCCGAATCACAAAAGGAAAATAATCAATTACTTTCACTGTATTAAAAATTAATAAGTTCATATATATATATATATATTCTATCAAGTTATTTAAGATTTTTTTATCGCTATTACCTAAGAAAGAGCCTTGTGTATGTCTCTCATCATATACGCTTCATATAAAAATTACACTCCACAATTCGCTGCATTTCTGATTCTGTAGTGGAAATACGTCGTTCAGCGGATAAATTGTCTCAGGATCGAATAGTCTTTGCCGTTACCACAAATTTTATGGGGCCTATGAGGTAATACTTACCTCTGATCAACAATGGGTGGCGAATGGGAGGCACCGAAGGTAGCAATTTCCTCTCTAATCGCTCTTTATACAGTAGATCTCATTTACCACAATACAGGCAGAATGTTTACCAACTAAAAAATACTAATACGCTCAATAAGCTATCAAGTGAAAATTAATACAAAAAGTACTGCTAGATTACTTTATCGTTTTTAGCGAAGAATAAGTTGCACTTCGAATTAAAGCCCAATATTTCCTGGCGCACTTGATTGGATGCTGTGCGATGATCAAGTAAATTGAACTTGTAGGATTTTGGCATGAGTATGTATCTCCAAAATTACCTGCGTCCTGTAGATAATGTATGTACAGTCTTGCAGGTTACCTCTGTGAAAATCAAAATTCATTCAAAAAATAACAAAATGAAACTAGTAACAAGGTAAAGTATTTGGAGGTCATTATCATTATATCCGTATAAACGGTCGTTAAATGTCCACAAACAACTACATAAAATCTACTCTAGGACAGTTTCTAGCCGATAATTAAAAATGCAATCGCTCTGATATTTTATCAAGTAATATATGCAGTAACTACATAAAAGGAACACACTTCTCCTTTAATCCTATTGCGCATGCTTCCCCGAATACAGCTAGCAATCTGAATTAATATTACTAGCCAGAAGAAGATTTATAATTTGAAGAAAACTCAATTATAAGTGCTGAAATGAATGTAATTCTTAGAGTAAATACTCTCCTTTATATACTGCTTCAAGCTTCTTCAAATAGCCAAACTTGTTTCTGGTGTAATATTCGCTACAAGCTGTAAAGACGCAATTGCTCCACATTGTAAAGCTTCTTAACTTCCTCCTGTTGCTAAATATCTTACAGCTACAACGAAACGTTCTTCAGCACCCACGCTTTTTTTAACAGTTTTCTGGAGCAGTCACTATCCATTCTCAGAATGTTTATGAAACCGATTGTATTTAATTCCATGCCGAAATCTGTATAGGAAAGTTTCTTTCCTTGGCTAGACTAGTTCATAGCCAAGAATTTTTGTTTCCTCATACCAGACGACACTTTCATATATAAACACCAATGTCACAAATTTCGAGGGGTGTTCAATTTATTTTGTCAACATCATAACAGAAATAAGCCACTTAGGGAACACCGTATGCAGAGAGGTATTCTTTTTCTTTACAATTTTTTGATATCTCGGATGGACATTTAAGATCGCGTTCTCCCGAATACAGATATTCAACGCGTAACGATTCTATATACACATTATTTTTAACAAATAATAATATTGCTAGTCGGGATGGATGTCGAGAGATCTGATCAATAGTTATTAATGCCATAAGGCTGAGGCTGCTTACAGTCTGCAGTCAGGCAGAGGAAGTACAGCAATGCTGTGTTGAAATCCTGACACTGCGCTTAGGTGCCGCACAATGGATCTAGGAGGTACAACGGGACGGATCACGATGCAAGGTTCCCCCCCCCTCCCACCCCCCGGCCACCGTATTGCGATTTTTAGACGGTTCCCCGCAATCATCAAAACGAATACGGCCATCCTGATCTGAGTTTTCCATGGTTTCCCCAGATCGCTCCAGGCGATCGCTGGGATGGTTCCTCCCAATAGCCCATGGGCGCCACCTGCCATATCCCGTATATCCCTTCCAAACCATTACCTTTCCTGATAGGTGCAATGCACCCTCCACCAAACACTTTTAGTGAATCGCGGAGTAATATTAATAGTAATAGTAATAGAATGGTCGGACTGTCTTCAATCTCCACCTCATAAACTACACATTTCACAAACAAAAAAGACATTTATCGTATGGAACACACGAAGTTACACTTTTGCAGACAGATGGCAACGCAAGACTTTTCTCCAACAGATTAAGTAAGCCGGGCCTAACAAGACCGGTTAGATTTCGTACAGGTACCCGGTTCGTTCTCCCTCTCCCATCATTCACACTACTTACTTGCGTAATAGGTGACCAGTGTCCTTGGTGATCCTTATTGACGAAGTCGGTGGAAGAAAGATAGAAACGGCATTAAGCCGAGAGCTAGTTTTCCCACTATAGCGTTCGTCCTGTAAGTCCGTTGCCTAACCAGGAAAACGACATCATACAACCTTGCGAAAACTGCATTTAATTCATTTGACATTTTCCAAAATTACAACATCCTGAAACATAAATTATTATTTTTACTTGTGTCGAAAACGAATTATGTGAAAATTTCACCTGAAATGGAGGAGAAATAAATTCGTGCTGAATAATAAAGATATGTCACCAAAGGACATTCATGAGGATATGGCAACAACATCAGGAGAAGGCAGAAATATGTATAGCACATTAAAAGTACCCATCTCATTTTAAGGTCATAGTCTACAACGATGAAATTGAGTTTTTTCTTTTATTTCTTTTTGCATAGAAAAATTACAGAATTATGACATGAATAAAATATAGTTTTATTCAGAAAGTTATTGTCAGTAAATACAAAAGAATTTTTGGGATTACTGGAGTTCGCGATTCCGCCTCGAGTTGGCATCATAATACTGCAGAGGTCAAACGCAAGATTCGGCTAGAAATTCTTTCCGAAGTACATTTACCGGTTTCATGCTGGTACAGGCTGTATTACAACCTAAATTCTAGTTGAAAATAATCGTCCAGGCTGCAATACAACGTAACAACTGCTTGAAAATAATGCGTCTTGCAACTGACTACAACAGTATTACAACGATATTATTTAATGTTGTTGTAGCGGAATCGTGTTCTCCAGTAGACCCGCTTTCTTTCTTTTCTTTTTTTTTTTTCCTATTTGTCAAAAATGGCTCTTCCAGAATAAATTTTGTCTGTTATTCTTAAAGGTATCTATAAGTTTGAAATATTTATAAATTGATCCTTCGCTGAAAGTTATCAGCTTTAATAGCCCAATGTAACAATTATGTGGAATAACCGTTACATTCTACTGGCTGTTGGTCATGTAACCAAGTGCCAATAAAGGGAAGAATGAAATATCCTTACAATATTGGTAACAATCCCTTTAAAAATAATTTTAAAAAAATGACAAAATACGGTATACCTGGAACTAACGACACATTTTTCTATTTTTTTTCTACTAATTTTTACCATAAAATGGTAGAACATAAAATGCGAACAAATTTATTCTAGTGCCAGCTGTCTGAAGATAATAATCAAAACTTTTCGTCACCTGTACTACTGATTGCAGGTATTGTTCTCTCGTTAGCTTCTGAGTCATGGGAGAAAAAAAAGAGAAAAATATCGAATAAATCACGATCAAAGCTTTGAAAGCATATTTATTTATAATTTCGTCCACAAGTTACAGAAGTTTCTACTCAACCGAGGTCAAATAACATCTGACGAAGAAATAACAATAAAACCCTGGCAAAGCAGCCGACCGTCTATGTCAGCCCACAGCCTATTTCAAGCTTGTTCCGATAAGAATTTTGCTCCGGCTATCTATTCAAGGATTTTTGGCGGTACAGAGTATAGAAAATGAAAGAAATTAAATCTTTTTTAAAAAAATTTCTAAACTAGGTTAATTCTATTAGCGTGTGAGAACCAGCACTGAAGCCGATAAGAAAGACCTGTGGAGACAAACAGTCAATAAAATGTAGACAGTAAAACGCGTTGGTGACTACAGCCTAAACGTTAACAGTTCGATGGATCTGAGGAGATGTCAGTATAACAACAGTAGATCGCACTTAGATATCAAAAAGGTTTTTCACTCTTTAGATACCGAAACATTCGACAGCATATCAAATAACAACGAGAAGACAGCTCTCTGAAAAACTGTTAGCTCTCTTTGTGCCTGGATGAAACCAGGGTCCATTACTTTGCTTCAGAATCATAGCAACAGTCAAAGCAACGAAAGCATGCCTGTTCTCCTACCGCGTGATCCAAAGTAAACAATCAGGTCTATTCCTTCTGCAAGGTAAGTGACTGTGTTTGTTTTTAGCATTCTGAGAATGTACTACTACTTCTATTTTTTGGTAAAGGATAAAAGCATCCCAGCGGCATATCATGATTAACTTATGAAGCAACTACTAGCAAACAGGATCTGGCAGCGAAGGCAACGGCCTTGAACTGCAGCTGTCGCCGGTTCGAGCTCGGGCTTGGGCATGAGCATTTTTAATTGTTCGTGATAGTGTGCAAAAAAAAAAAGTAGCAGTCACACACACTTGGCGACTCAAATACATTGGATAGGTAATAAAAATATGATAACGAAATGGAAAAAAAAAATCTTGCAACTGAAAAAGTAAAAGAAAACTGAAAGCAGATATCAAGGGGAAAAAATGCTGTTTTATTAGGACAATGTTTCTAGCACAAACCGAACCTTGTGGGTGACACTCGGCCCTGGCATTTCGGAGGATGCGGGTTCAAATCCCCGTCCGGCCAAACAATTTCGGTTTTCCATGGTTTCCCGAAATCACTCCTGGCGAATGCCGGGATGGTTCCTCCAAAATACTATGGCTGAATTCCTTCCCATCCTCTCCCGGCTCTAATTACCTTGACGTCGACGAATCAAAAAATATTAGCGCAAGTATCATTATTATGGTCGATGTTCATAAATGTCGATTTCATTAGACACCACGCCAACCAGTTCACTCCATCGAACCCCTACAGACTTCAACATCTTCCAAATATTAGGTATGGCATCAATTATAAATCAACTGAATACGTCACATGCACTGTCGCCATTTTTTATATATATTTTTGAGAAATCCTATTTTGCGGATGGCATAAAACTTCGGAAATTCGTTGGTGACAGTATATGCAACTCAGAGTGGAGTATGTCTACACACATAGTATCAAATTTTTTCTTTTAATTCAAGCGTTCGGTGTCAGGCTACGAATTTATCGACCATCCTCAAACAATGTAATAAACTGGCGTTTTAAATTGAGATAATATGCTGAAATATGTTTTGCAAGAATAGTTGCCCTTTAAAAACTTGTCTTGCGTTCAATGGGATAACTGCTAAAGATACATCAGTCCATCACTATTCTCGATTTTTGTATTCACAATTACACAGTAAAAATGATACAGTCGATTACGTTCAGTACTTCACCAAGAAGAAAATATATTACTTTGAAAAGGATATTACATCGTTCCTTCAGGGTTGTAAAGGAATTTTATTTATCAGTCATCTTCAGAACTCTAAAACCATAAGCAAAAAGTTGATTGCCAACCCTTGTAAAAACAGCGCGGCCGATTATAAATTTGTTTCGGTGATAGGAAAATCTAGGCATTTGGACACCGAACTGTTCGATCTTCTCTCCTATTCCCTAGATTTGGTTATTTCTTACTTGTACCCGAAGCAACGCCTCTGAAATTACCGAATCACGAGGTACCCAACAATCAGATTTATATTCTGCAGACCTTACAGAAAATGTTACTTGTAATTTTACAATCACGTTGTAAATGTGACGTTATTCCTCGGCCATCCAGGTGATGGATCTTCATATTGACGTTAGGGACATGACCACTTTAATCTACTACTAGTGAGGTGTGAAGCAATGAAGCTGAACAGGGAACAAGGCGGAGTAGCGGTAAATGTTCGGCGACCATTGTGTCTTCCCATTGTGTGCAAGATGTGGAGAATGCAGCCCTTGTGAAATGCTGAAGGTCAGGGCGTTGTGGAATGCTATCCCTACCCCGCCGTCCGTTAATTGCTTCCAGGTAGCGGCTTTCCTAACAACTGAGTGAACCTGCTGCCTAAATTTCGCATGTCCTTTCGGTGAATCCTGCCGTCGGTACTTGGATGGAGGACAGCAACAAACTCTTTTGGGCACTATGTAGGAGCTTCAAAAAATACCGCATTGTCTCTACAAAATAATGATTTACTCAAATGATCTGCAGTCATCTCTTCTCCCATTACGTCAGCGTTTGCCTTATTTTATCGCCGGAACCGCGCATCCTTGCTCTTGGCTCTCCATTCGATTGCGTGATATGATTTCTACGATGTTCATGCAGTAACTTACTCAACTATTTGTCTCGAAACATTCTTTTTCGTATTTTATTTCCGAATAACGATCTATAAACCACTGAGACGAAGTGTGTAAATACAATACTCTTGATTACCGTTTTAGGTTTCGAGCCTTTTCAGTGTGGTTGCAAGTTTCATTTCCATTAAATTCTAAATATATTTCTCCATACACGAGAGCAGAGGGAAAATATCCATTTCCGGAATCTAGTAGCTCTTCACGTTTTGTAACGGGCTCTCTGAACTATTTCTAACATTGCGTATGCCCGGGTCAGATTTGGAAATGTAGGTTGTGTCGATGACGAGATCCTGTTGTAGTTAGCTAAAGACAGTTTTAGGTCTTCAACTAGAACCATGAATTCAGTTTCAAAAAATAATATAGTTATCAAAACATCTTTTTAGAAGCATCCATATAAACAAAGCTTTTACCTCCAGAACTTTTTTATCAACAATTTATCTTTGGTCAGAAATTGTTAGCCTCCCAAGATTTTTGATCCAGCTTTTTGTTTTAAGCACCCATAATACTGAATTTTTTGAAAAACAAACGCCAGATTACCATTCATCAGTCAAATTTTGAAGAAATACGAGAACAAATTGGAAAATACTTGTACATCCTAGCTAGATTATCAGAAGATTCAGATTATTAGAAGGTGCTGATATGTACAAACCATTTTGTAAACCTAAACTTACAATATTTACATATAGTTAAAAAAAAAAAAAAAGGCATTTGATGTGAGATAGTATAACAAAAATATGATTTAGTTTTCAATCTAATTTACTGAATGAAATGGATAGCAGTGAAATGCTCTTCCAACGAACGCATTTCAGTCCTGTGTCAGTGTACATAATAACAGGAAATTGAGTTGCCGTAATGCAGTTAGTAGTTATTCTTCCTTCCGTCGCGCCGCTGCAGAAATGAATTGACGGAAGCAGTATACTAGTATGTTTGATGCATATTGTTTTAAATTTTGTAGTCCACAATAACAAAAAGGCAAGTAAATTCCGTGCAGTTTTGACAGATACCAGTAACTGAAAGGAGCAATTTAGGTTAAATATGTCTTAAAAAAAAAAAAAAAAAAAAAAAAAAAAAAAGCATGACAAGAAAACCAATTCATATCAAATTTAACGTAAACGTAACCAGAATTAAATTTTTAACTTCACTATAATCACTAGTAACTCTTTTAATTTAAAATGTTTATACTAGCCAGCGTAATTACGAGGGTGTTTTGAAAATGTAAACCAGATAAGTTTTCTCAAACTTCAACACCTTTGGCAATACAAATCATTTGTGTGTAATAAGAAGTACATAATGAAGTGTTTTTAGTTGAATCTCAATTAGTCAGTGTTGCAAATCGTAATTATAACATTTAATCGAAAAATTAATTGCACAGTTTTGATCAAAACATTTTTTTACCTTTACGTCTCGTCATTGTTGAGGTCATTTTTTAAATTTATTTATTTGACCTTAGGTTTTTGATACACCATACAGTCAGCTTGATAACTTTACAAATACACTATTAAATTAGCTTTACAACTATATTGATACATTAGATATATATATCAGCCTTCTGTACAAAGCTTCTGATGATACTGTATATTTTGTTGTTGTTTGAAGCAGGTAGAGTTCTGATGTTTGTTGGGAGTGGCTGCTGTGCTCGTACGAGGGATTTGATAAATGTTTGTTGTTGCTGGCGATAGTTAGAACACTTGAAAAATATATGGCTCAAGTAATGTGGTGTCTGTCCGTCACATTGGCAGAATGGTGTGTTTGCTGTGTGGATACGGAAGAGGTGTTTGCGGAAAGCGCCATGGTTAAATCTCATGTGGATGATTGTTGTAATGTACCTTCGTTGTGCATTCCAATCTGATAACCAAGGTCGTCGTGGTGGGAGGGTCAGTGGCGTAGCTAAGTCAGCAAGGGCCCCGGTGCAAAAAATTTATTTTGCGCCCTCAGGCCAGATTGGCGACCTTTTTTTTGCTTTGTGTTGCTGGTAAGGGCCCCCTGAGCTGAGGCTGGGAGCCCCTGAGATGTGCTTGGGGGCCCCCTGAGCAGTGGTTGGGGCTCCCCGTGAGCAGTGGTTGGGGCCCCCCCTGAGCAGTGAGGGCCTCTTAGTGAGAGGGCTCTCTGTGTCTCAGGGACCCTCTTAGACGACGGTAGAGTTAAAAAAAAATTAAAAAAAAGGGTCGCCAGTTGCCATGAAGGCCCGTGGGCCCTATGAACTGCGCTTGGGGGTCCCCAGAGGTGCGCTTGGGGACCCCTGAGCGTAGGGGCCCCGGTGCACTGCACCGCCTAACCCCATAGTAGCTACGCCCCTGGGGAGGGTCTGTGTCTTTTCGTTTCTTCCCAACACGTGATCCATTGCTGATAAGCGTGGCTAACTATTACTGCCTGGTAATCTTTTCTGTTGTAGGATGGTGTGAAGTTCTGGCCCGTAGAGACGGTAAAGGACAGGGAGAAGAACGGAAAGGATTCGACCTCGACATTTAGGAATTCCCTGTATTCACCTGGAGTAATTTCATGAAACCGAAATCTGGATGGCCGGACGGGGATTCAAATCCGCGTCCTCTCAAATGCCAGAAGTGAAAGCTTCCGCTCACCCACCAGGTTCGGTGTTCAAAACTTTATGTTGCACCTATCAATAATTTACAGTCAAGATTTGGTTGTTGATGGCAACTTTGTATAGTAAGAGAACAATCTCGAAAGTTATCCGAATGGGCAAGTTAACAAGCAGTGAAATATCAATGCCAAAATGAAACATCTTATTAGATACACGGAGAGAAATGAAGACATTATGTGATTATAACATGGAGGCATAAAGTACCTTGGTATGTCATTTGACATATAATCTATTATTTGATTCGAGCAATATAGGAGCGAAATAGGTTTTATTTGTATTTTAGGGAGTCAAACACCGGAATAAATTGTCGAAGGAGGCGTTGAAAAATTTTCCTCAAACAGTTATCAAATTTGGAGTGATTTTTTTTCCTTGATTTGCACCTTGCCGAGGAAATTAGAGGCAGTAGAAGACTAGGGACAAAGACCGGGAAAGAAACCTAAATCTGAAGAGCCGGAGTCATTAGAGGCGAAATGGGATTGGGGACAAGGAACGGGAAGGAATTCGGCATGGCCTTTTGAAGGAAGCATCCCGGCATTCGCCTGGAGTGATCTGGAGAAACCATGGAAACCACAAACCTGGATGCCAGGACGGGGATTCGAACCGCCGTGCTCCCGAACGCGAGGCCAGAGCATTACCATTCACTCCCCATGATCAGTTAAAAAGTCGTGTAGTGCAAAGTGCATAGAAGTGTAGGAAAATTGCCAGAGCTGCATAGGCATCACTATTAATAATAATAACGCGGTAAATCTGAAACCATATGGAGCTTGTAGGAGATTTATATGTAACGTCAGTTTATGATTTGCGCAAACTTATTCATTCGCCTCTAAAAGTCCAACATAGATTTCTAACGAATACTTCGTCTAAACGTTGTACTTCGCTATCTTTGAAGATAAATTGTAAGAAAATATATCAAAAATCTAATCTCCTCGGGGACTTTGCTTGCGAAGACTGCTCTCTTGATCACAGATACTAACTTATCGATAAATCTGCGAACAAAAATTAGTCTACAACATTTTACGCCTTTAGCAGGCGTCATATCAATTAAATATTCCACTTACTTTTTTCGGGGATCGCACTGCTTTAATTGATCCCCCAAAAAAGTAAGTGGAAAAATAAGTCTAATTTAAATCCGGGTCTGTTGAGGGACGAACCGAGTCCCACCAGTTTTAGAACAAGTTTTAGATGCTCGCTGTTGTATTATCATTTTTCACACAATTAAGAACAACATGGATATGATTTGCATCACAGTCTTGTAGCTTGCTTTGTCATGGCAAGATTTATGCGTATTAAGTAATCTACAATTTTTTGAAAGAATACTGCCTCTAAAAGTTTGGCGGAAATACATCGGCAAATAGAACAATTTACAACTTAAATAAAACCAGAGAAATTCAATTTCGTCGAGAAGAGCAATGTTTATTACAAGTATCCTGAGGGGTTGATATCGAAGGAACACAAAGTAGACGTAAAAGTCTTTCACGTAGCCTACCTAACTTCTTATTTTAAGAGTACAGATGTAATCATTGATTAGTCAGTTCTGTTACGCTTCCAGCAGTGTGTGTTCTGATTAACATATGTTTCTTTCAGTATATAACTTTTAAATATTAATATGAGATTGCTTGAGACAGAAAGATTACGAGAGTCTCAGATAAATAAGACACAGAACGGTGGATAAAATTTTACTACTTGCTGGACTGATTAATTTGTTATTAGAGGGATGAGTCCATAATAATTGAAAATGTAGGTTGCTTTGAGTTGAGATGAAGAGTGAAGATTAAAACAAACTGCATATTGCATCAAACCACTGGAGAGATTAACTACAGGGGGGGGGGGGAGGAGTATATGAAAAGTACAGTTTCCTCACGATGAAAGTTACTTTAAGTACACAACGTGTTAACAGACGTCCGTCAGAGATCTGTTTGGTTTTCCATGAAAAGGAACGCAGCGGTTGGAGTCAAGAATTCATACGCATCTGCCGGCTGCGAACAACCTAACGGGCATTTCCGTGGCGCAGACCCCCCACCGACTGTTCGGTGCTGCTCTCTGGTGTCGCGCGTTGCAAACAGCGTATCAGTGGAATAACTGCAACACGTGAATAAACATAACGTAATTAATCAACTCCTTGCGGAAATCATTCAATTCTGCAATATTCTGAAAATAACTATCGTAACTGACATGCAGGTATTAAAGATTTCTTTTTGCGGCAAGACTTTCTGGTGACCCGATTGCAAGTGCCGTTGTAGAAAATTTTCGATAGAGACTCATAACGCACCCTAACTTGTAACAGTTCTATCTCGTACATAATAAATTCCGAAACCTAGACACTCTTCCCAATTTTTATGTTTAGTGCACTGTCTTCTTTTTAACTTAAAAAAATTGAAAATATTATTAGGATTGCCTGCAAATGAACATAGTTTTGATCCAAATTTCTCTAACGCCTCATGATCCATTAAACATATTTTTATTTTAAATTCTTTCACTGTATGAGGAACGCTGATCCCCACCTATAAGGGTAACTTATGCCATTTATGTGTAAAATTTTTCTTCTGGTGTATACCCGAAATCCGCTGGTATGTTATGATCACTGTCCTCTCCACGATTCCACATATTACTTCTAATTACTCGTCTTATATCCGTATTGCCTTGTAATCAGCATATCCCTTACACGTATACCTCACTCTCTTTACCAATTTTATGTAATGCAATAACTCTTCAGCCAATCTCCTTCATCATATCAGTTACAGTCTTATAAAGTATGTTAACCTACATCCTTTTTTTAAAAAAAGGACTGCTTAACGTCTCTTAACAGCGAGATCTTTAGATACGGGAAAGGATGGGGGACAAGGAATGGGAAGGAATTCGGCCATGGCCTTTTGAAGGAAGCATCCCGGCATTTGCCTGTAGTGATTTGTGAAACCATGGAAAACCCAAATCTGGATGCCCGAACGGGGATTCGAACCGCCGTCCTCCCGAATGCAAGGGCAGAACGCTAACCGTTACACTACCACTCTCAGATCTACATCCTTGTTCATCAATGCTGATGACTGTAATATACAAAATCCTTTGTATGAAGAAGCTCTCCAATAAACATTTATCCCAATTAACATCCTCTCGTCGGCATGTTTTTATGTATCAGATTGCTTTTTCTTTACGTTTACAATAGACATTATTTTACACATAACAAACATAAATGTCACTAGCTTGTTTCACAGGAGTATTATTAGTATAAACGCCAGAAACAACCGAAGCCAATACCTACAATGTTTTCGGTTGTGCAAAAGAATTCATAATAATATAATTTAAATATAAAATTGTAACGTTATAAATAATGTATTAGTTAACCTTCATAACATTCATACCAAGAATTTCATACTCCTTTACATTCACGATTTCTAAGAATTTAGCATATGCTATTCTGCCACAGCAAAAATTGATGTCTAGCTATTACTTAACTTTTATGGCAACAGATAAAGTATTTCTTGTGAAGAAAAAAAATGTATATCTTCCACATATTTTCATAGGTCAGGAATTCGGTTCTTTCTGTACTTGTACTCGTTCATCTTTGGAAGTTTCTCAATATTTATAGACGCTTTTATCTTATAACGTTTCCTCACCATTCTCTATAAATCCTGTTAAAGGTCTCTAGGTCTCTTTGACCTGTCACTATTATTATTACTCCGCGGTTCACTAAAAGTGGGTGGCGGAGGGAGCATTGCATCTATCTTAATGTGTAATCGTTTATGTATCGGAAGTTATATACGGGATATGGCAGGGGGCTCCCATGAGCTATTTTGAGGAAACATACCGGCATTGGCATGGAGCGATTCTTAGTTCTTCCTATTCTATCCCCTAATTGCTCGTGGAAAAAAATGAGAATATAAAAAAAATAGGTTCTGGCCCCGGATTTCTCTTATTTTATTTTCTCGGTCATTCTCCTTTTGGCGAGATTGGCGGACGAAGAGAATTTCACTTTTCAGCCGCCACTACCCAGCACATTGGTGGTAGCATGGAGTTTCCTATCATGCACAACGTTGGCCGAATGCCGATTGCTGTGAGGGTGTGGATAGTGGTGGTTAAAGGTGGTCGATGTAGTGCATTTTCATATTTCGACCATAGACTTTTGTGTCTCTATACTTCTCTTTCCTGCCACATATACATAGCGCAAACCATTTGTGTTTGTGTCTGATAATAGCATCGAGTCTCCCATTGTGCACTATGGTGGTTGCATGCTGGTAGCTATGTGGGAAATTGAGATATGGTGGTTGAAAGTGGTCGACCTTGGGCACTTTCACATTTCGACCAAAGACGTGTGTGTCCCTATGTTTCACTTTTTAGAAAAAACTATCTATCGCAGATCACTGGTGTTCGTGTATGGTAGTAGCATATATTCACCGATCGTGCACAACGTTGTCCGAATTTCGGTAACTGTGAGGGTGTGGAAGACAGGGCCGGTTCTAGGATTTTGTGGCCCGGGGTAAGCGTTATTAGCAGTCACGTTACCAGTTGGGGGCCCTTGGCCAAATCATCGGTAAGGGCCCTCCCTACAACTTGTCGAGCGGAGGGCCCCCTACAGCCGGTGTTCGGTCCCCCCATCAGCCGGGCGGGCCCCGGTACATTTGACCCGCTTACCGCCCCCTCCCCCCTAACGCCGGCCCTGCTGCAAGATATGGTGGTTGTAAGTTGTCGATCAAGGACACTTTCGTATTTCGACCAAAGACCTGTGTGTCCGTATATTTTTCTTTGCTGCCACAACCACATAGCGCAGATCACTGGTGTTCGTGTGTGGTAGTAGCATCGAGTCTCCCATCGTGCGCTATGGTGATTAGATGTCGGTAGCTATGGGGGTGTGGGAGATATGATGGTTGAAATTGGTCGACGGAGGGCGTTTTCATATTTCGACCGAAGACATGTGTGTCCTTATATTTCACTTTGCAGCCGATCACTGATGTTTTTGTGTGGTATTAGCCTCGAGTCTCCCATCGTGCACTATGGTGGTTACATGTCGGTAGCTATCAATCAAAATTCTTTACAAACATGAACGAAGTCGTGGACACCAGCTATAAATAATACCAGTAATAAGACCAGTACATTTTTCCCGTCAACTTGTAAATATGAGAGCTGCAAGACCAAATATTTTCTGTCACATGAAGCCGTGATTGTATGCTTTTGGGGAAAATTCTATGGCCCTCAAATCAAATATATCCATAAATCTGAAAAAATTTTTTTTTACAAGCAACGCATTCTTCTCATACTGACTTACGGTTGTTACACACGGAAACTCGATCAATTTACAAAAATAAAATTTATAACAGCCTAAAGAGCTATGAATAGGTCAATGCTGACTCTACTACGAAAGACATAAAAAATAGAAACTGACATCAGATAAGTTACAGAGGCCACAGACACCTTGGAGAAGACACCCATCTCGAAATGATAATCGACTGGCTATGTTACTGGGAAGACAGATGAAAGAATGGACATCAAGAAGGAGACCACCCGACGATGGCACAAATATATACACCGGGTCGCTGGACTTAGCTGGTTCGAATTCCCATCCAGCAGTCCAGATTTGGGGTTTTCCACGGTTTACCCAAATCAGTCCAGGCAAAAGCCGGGATGGTTACTTCGGGGACCATTGCCGAGTTTCTTCCCGTTCCTTGCACCTACTCCTTCCCCGACTCTAATGATCAGGCGTAAAACCAACAAAAAATTCTTTCTGTAGAAGACTGTTGAAACTTTATTTGGACTTATGAATCCAAGTTATCACATCATCCGATAGTTGGATTGGCTGATGACGATTCCTTACAATACAACATCACCACTCCGTCTCTATACCGAATTAGCTACCCGACTCTTCCCCCATCCGTTTTATGTCGTTCTCAAATTGATGATAGTTTACAGTTGTAAGAAACTTGATAATAAATCGGTGTTGCACGATTAATAAACTTTTACTTTACCCATTAGAATAGCAGTACGACTAAAGTAGGTTAGTACCTATTTCTGCGCAATATGCTGAGCTGCCAAATTCGACATATGTTTCTTTTATTAGGCGCTGAACTGAACTGTGGTTTGAGATTTAATTCCACTTCTGTTATTCAATTACGGATTTTATTCAGAGACAAGTGCATCTCACTTACAGATATGCCTAATTGTATTTAGATCTGATAAGAAAATGTTAAATGACACCTTCACTCTAGTGCCGATGTCTTGAAAGGTGTTAAGGATCTCTACGTCGACCAAATCCCAACGGAAGGACCCCAGAGACAGAATGTTACATGACAAATTTGTGGTATGGACAAACGCCGTGTCTTTTTCATGATACAGATTCAGCTGTTATTTCGAGTAGGCTGCATGAACAGGTTTCGAGCAGCTTTAACGCAGAACACAATCAGAAACTGACATGATAAGGGAGCTGGATTCATTGGAACACAGGAGGAGGAGTAGGGAGTGTACAAGGTGTACATTGGTCATCACTCGTGGAACAATATTGGCGGAACAATGGTGCATCGGAAGGGAAAAGATAACCATAACTACAATTTTCTACTTGATTTCAGGCAGAAATATGTGGGAAATATTTCTTTCGTAGGTACAAGAATATTACAAGACGAAATGGTGAATAACTTTTAAAAATGCTGAAAGATGTTAAAATTAAAATTGCGACCAGCGGATCTTCTCCATCGCAATTAAATTAAATTAACAAAATAATAGTGGTATTGGTAAGTACTGGTAAAAATTCGTTTTTAAATTCTCCCTCTCAAGGTGCAGCTTCCCTTAGTCGTTTATTTGTATTAATCTTATATATATATATATATAAATAGACGTGTTTTTTCCTATATTTCACTTTTCAGCTACCACTACCTAGCACAGATCACTGATGTTTGTGGGTGGAAGTAGCATGGAGTTTCCTGTCGTGCACAACGTTGGCCGAATGCCGATAGCTGTGGGGATGTGGGAGATATAATGATTAAAGTTGGTCAGTGCAGGGCGTTTTCATATTTCGACCAAAAATTCGTATCTCCGTATACTTCTCTTTCCTGCCCCAACTACATAACATAGACCTTTGGTGTTTGTGTGTGGTAGTAGAATCGTCATTCCTGTCGTGCACTATGGTTGTTAGATGTCGGTAGCTATGGGGGTGTGGGAGATATGGGGGTTGAAAGTGGTCGACCTATGGCAATTTCATACTTCTGCCAAAGACAAAAGTGTCATGGTGTATCACTTTTCAGCGAAAACTATAGATCACAGATAACTGGCGTTTGTGTCTAGTAGTAGCACAAAGTCACCTTTCGATCACAACAGCGGCCGAATTTCAGAAACTGTCGTACTGTGGTAGATATGGTGGTTGTAAGTGGCCGACCAAGGATATTTTCGTATTTCGACTGTCTCCACATACGTCACTTTTCTGCCACAACTACATAGCATAGAGCATTGGTGTTTGTGTTTGGTAGTAGAATCGTATCTCATGTAGTGCACTATGGTTGTTAGATGTCGGTAGCTATGGGGGTGTGGGAGAAATGGGGGTTGAAAGTGGTCGACCTGTGGCAATTTCATACTTCTGCCAAAGACAAAAGTGTCATGGTGTATCACTTTTCAGCGAAAACTATAGATCACAGATAACTGGCGTTTGTGTCTAGTAGTAGCACAAAGTCACCTTTCGATCACAACAGCGGCCGAATTTCAGAAACTGTCGTACTGTGGTAGATATGGTGGTTGTAAGTGGCCGACCAAGGATATTTTCGTATTTCGACTGTCTCCACATACGTCACTTTTCTGCCACAACTACATAGCATAGAGCATTGGTGTTTGTGTTTGGTAGTAGAATCGTATCTCATGTAGTGCACTATGGTTGTTAGATGTCGGTAGCTATGGGGGTGTGGGAGAAATGGGGGTTGAAAGTGGTCGACCTGTGGCAATTTCATACTTCTGCCAAAGACAAAAGTGTCATGGTGTATCACTTTTCAGCGAAAACTATAGATCACAGATAACTGGCGTTTGTGTCTAGTAGTAGCACAAAGTCACCTTTCGATCACAACAGCGGCCGAATTTCAGAAACTGTCGTACTGTGGTAGATATGGTGGTTGTAAGTGGCCGACCAAGGATATTTTCGTATTTCGACTGTCTCCACATATGTCACTTTTCTGCCACAACTACATAGCATAGAGCATTGGTGTTTGTGTTTGGTAGTAGAATCGTATCTCATGTAGTGCACTATGGTTGTTAGATGTCGGTAGCTATGGGGGTGTGGGAGAAATGGGGGTTGAAAGTGGTCGACCTGTGGCAATTTCATACTTCTGCCAAAGACAAAAGTGTCATGGTGTATCACTTTTCAGCGAAAACTATATATCACAGATAACTGGCGTTTGTGTGTAGTAGTAGCACAGAGTAACCTTTCGATCACAACAGCGGCCGAATTTCAGAAACTGTCGTACTGTGGTAGATATGGTGGTTGTAAGTGGCCGACCAAGGATATTTTCGTATTTCGACTGTCTCCGCATATGTCACTTTTCTGCCACAACTACATAGCATAGTGAATTGGTGTTTGTGTTTGGTAGTAGAATCGTATCTCATGTAGTGCACTATGGTTGTTAGATGTCGGTAGCTATGGGGGTGTGGGAGAAATGGGGGTTGAAAGTGGTCGACCTGTGGCAATTTCATACTTCTGCCAAAGACAAAAGTGTCATGGTGTATCACTTTTCAGCGAAAACTATAGATCACAGATAACTGGCGTTTGTGTGTGGTAGTAACACAGAGTCTCCCATCGATCACAACGTTGGCCGAAATTCGGTAACTGTGGGAGTGTGTGAGATATGGTGTTTGAAATTGGTCGATCATGAATATTTTCGTATTTCATCCAAAGACTTGTGTGTATCCGTAAATTTTACTTTGCTGCCGGAACTACATAGCGCAGAAGACTGGTATTTGTGTGTGGTAATAGTATCGAGTCTCCCATCGTGCACTATGGTGGTTAGATGTTTATAGCTGTCAATATGAATTCTTTATAATCACGAACGAAGTTGTGGGTACCAGCTAGTATTTATATAAATCACTTCTTTTTTATTTATTGATTGGTAACATTAACCAATATTTCCGATTCGCCTATATCATTCAACGCCTACGTTCCTCTACGTTTTTGAACTCAAGGCCCACTAAAATGTTAAAAATAATTTTACACAAAACGAACTCATATAGGATTTATTGGAAAAAAAGGAGGAGGATGAAGAGAATGTTAGAAGTGTACAAGATGTATATTGGTGTTGAGTCGTGGAACAATATTAGTGGAAGAATGGTGCATGGGAAGGGAAATATGACCATAACTATAATCTTGCACTATATTTCAGGCAGAAATGTGTGTAAAATTTTCTTTCTTAGTTAGGGAGTCAGTGATTGGAAAAATTACCAAGGGAAACGGGATATATTTTAAAAACGCTGAAAGAATTTAAAATTAAAAATCATGGAGAGCATAGTAGTTGAGTACAAAAAAGGGTGTTATGCGTTTATAGGGAAATTGCGACCAGAGGATGTTCTCCATCACAATTAAATTAAATTAAGAAAATAATAGTGGCATTGGTAAGTACTGGTAAAACATAATTCTTAGACTCTATCTCTTGGTGCAGTTTCTCGTAGTCGTTTATCTGCCAAAATTTTTATATAAATTTCTTAGGTTTTCATTAAAACATTTTTTTATTAAATAACTCGGTTTCAGACAGGAGCATTTTACTGTCAGAGTATATTTGTGGGATTATAGGTATGAATGTGATGCGTCATTAATCATTGTGATTATTACGTGTGTGTATTTTGACTGAATGTGTGATTGTTATGGACAGTTATTGTTTACGGAAGTGACAAGAATTTACGTGTTGTGTGCCGAAATTGAATAATCTCGGCCGCCCATCAGTACGTGACCAGAGGAGTCGCACGGATGGGTGACGAGAAAAGGCAGCCCTGGATTTCCGCGCCAGGCGCGTCGAGCGTCTCAATGCCGGCGGGCGTTGTGACAAGTGAGACGACGGAAATGGATGAAGACGCTACACCAGCCGCTGTGTTTAACATTCAGCGTTTACATGGTGACGTGTAATCGGTACGTAAAGATTTAACACCGGTTATTGCTAAAGAGATCACTACATCGAACGCAACGATATTATACCCCATCACCAGCTCGGCTTTCGCCGCAATAACTCCACCACGCAACAGCTCATGAGGGTGGTTGAAGCAGCGACAAGGCCATTCAACGAAAAAGAATACTGCGCCTGGTGCTTCTCGATATCGCCAGAGCCTTCGACTCTGTGTGGCATACAGGTCTGCTGCTCAAACTATACGAACAAGGCTTCTAAGGCCGACTAGTAAAGCTCCTTATGTCATATCTCACTGGCCGCATCTTTTGCGTTCGTGTCGGCGAGGCCACTTCAACTGTGAGGCGAATCCTTGCTGGGGTACTGCAGAGCTCTGTACTGGGACCAGTGCTCTATGCGCTTTTCACCGCTGACGTGCCTACCGCTCCCAGAGTTCCTATTGCCACATAAGCAGAATCTGTGCCATAACAACTAGGCGTCTGCAAGAAGTCCTTCGATCAACCGAGGGCTGGGTAAAACGGTGGAGGATAACCATCAACGCCACAAAACCCCAAGCCATCATAATCAGTAAGAGACGCACTCAAAACCTTCCTCCCTTTCGACTTCACAACGAGACGATCCTGTGGGAAAACGAAGTCAAGTACCTCGGAGTCACTCTTGACGGGCGACTGACTTGGCGAGCTCATATTCAAGACATCAGGTGGAGGGCAAGTGCTAGATTACACACTCTATACCCTGTGTTGAACAGCGGAAGCCCGCCACGGGAGTAAACATCTATGTCACCCTGGGAAGACCAATTATAAAATACGCTTGTCCCGTATGCGGCTGCTTCGCACCTTCGGCGCCTTCAGGTGTTACAGAACAGGGCACTGAAACGCGCCCTCCACTTACTGAGCAGATTCTTGACTGCAGTTCTGCACGAGGCTACTATCATCCCGCTGCTGACGGATCGCTTCAGACAGCTGTCTGCAACGTTCTACGAGCGCGCCCAGAAGACCAGGAACCCAGAAGTCAACTCGCTCGGACAATACGTTACTGGTATTGACCGTCATAAAAGACCACTCGCAATTCTAAACTAAGAACGCCAACGATAAGCCATACCAATATCAAAGTGTTGCTCCTTCTAGATTATGTTGAAGTAAATGTCGAAATACAACACACTTCAAAATACTCTGCCTGTGACTAACTGGCAGTAAATGGCGTGGCTATTCATTGACAGGCAAAATTAACCAATAGCTGTTTAGTTTGATGGCGGAAAAGACTGAGGTTATTGATAAGTTAAGGAGCAGCAGAAAAAAAATACTGAAGGAAGTGTTCAGACAAATCAAAGCAAGGCAAAAGTGATGACATGTAACAGAAATAATGTCAATAATAGTAGATTAAAATAGGATCGGATGCGGTGGAAGCAATAAGTGAATTTTGCTACTTAGGACTGATGGTCGAATCAGGAATGATGTTAAAAGCAGAATAGCACTAGCAAAAATAGCCATCAGGAGTAAGAGGAAACTTTTAGTTTCAAATACTGATCTAGGACTAAGAAAGAACTTTTTAAAATTCTATGTGTGGATCACAACACTTTTTTGGTAGCGAAATATGGACTTTAGGAATTCCAGAAAGAATAAAAACTGAAGCATTTGAAATGTGGTGCTATAGAATGGTGCTGAAAATTAGGTGGACAGATAAAGTACGAAATAAACGAGTTTTGGAAATGATGAATGAGAAAAAAAGTTTGTGGAAGAGGCTTACAGAAAGAAGAGACAGGATGTTTGGTCATATTTTGAAACATGCAGGATTGGTTAATTTGTTGGAACAGTCGAAGGTAGGAACTGTAGAAGAAGACAGGGATTAGAATACATGAAGCAGATAATTGAGGACGTAGGGTGTTAGCGGTATGTTGAGATGAAGATGTTAGCGCAAGAAAGGAAGGGATGGAGGATTGCATCAAACCAGTCGAAAGACTGAAAGTAAAAAAAAAAAAAAAAGGTTCCATGTTTCGGATTCGCCTATATCATTCGATGGCAATGTTCCTCAACTTTTTTAAACTCAACGCCCACTAAAATGTAAAATAATTTTTTTTTTACCTCAGTATATCATTAACCAACGCTACCAATCGTTATCGATACGAACCACGGCGGTTTAATACTTACAGCTACATCAAGACCTCATAAAATGATCATTAATTTAATCTTTAAGGGAATTCCACACCTGTGATGCCAACTGGAAACATACTATCGTATGAAGTCGTATCCCCATATCCTGGAAATACCATATCTGTGCCTGGTCGTTGAAATACTCATACCTTTTAGAACGTTTGGTTTATAGACTCATGCATATCCCTAATCGCCACGACCGGGTACAGTTGAATCCAAATACGCGGTTGATAAACCTGAAGGCGGAAGCGCTGTTTGGGAAAGACACTACTAGGTTTCGCCGGCCTCGGTAGCGTAGGGGCTAGAGTGCTAGCTCCACGTGCCGAAGGCCGCCGGTTCGAATCCGGCCGCGGGCATGAATGTTTAAGTGTTGTGTGTCTATGTGATTGTCCTGTCCGTCCTGTGGCGTCCATACATTGGAATAATACACACTGAGAGCTACAATAATTACATAGAGCTGGCTGTATGGCCTCCGCTGCCAAATGCCAAAAATAAATAAAAAAAATACTAGGTTTCACTCGAAGTTTGAATACTGATTTCACTAGGCACGGCTTACACATTAAGAGAAAAGAGAAGTGGATAATTTCTAAGTTGGTAAATAAAGCTATTGGAAGGTCACTTATACACTGAAGAGCCAAACAAACTGGTACACCTGCCTAATATTGTGTAGCGCCCCAGCGAGCACGCAGAAGTGCCGCAACACGACGTAGCATGGACTCGGTTGCATTGTCCTGATGGAATTGGCCAAGTCCGTCGAAATGCACAATGGACATGAATGGATGCAGGTGATCAGCCAGGATGCGTACGTACGTGTCACTTGTCAGAGTCGTATCTAGACGTATCAGGGGTCCCATGTCACTCCAACTGCACAGTCCCCACACCATTACAAGCCTCGACCAGCTGGAATAGTACCCTGCTGATATGCAGGATCCATGAATTCATAAGGTTGTCTCCATACCCGTACACGTCCATCCGTTCGATACAATTGGAAACGAGACTCGTCATACCAGACAACATGTTTCCACTCATCAACAGTCCTGTCGCGTGGTAATGGCCGAGCGAAGAATTACCTTCGACTTACCCCTGCGTGCACGTAAGTCGTCCAGCCTGCTCGCCGTCAACTTCTGGTTCTTCCCGTTGGCGTCTGCAAGTACGGGCTGGAAAGCACTAAAATAATCACTCTAACTACTGACGTGAGGTATTGTTGTAAATAACTTCCGAGATGTTATGAACAGGCATTTATTCTTGAACTCTTCGGAGAGATAAGTGAATTGATACAGATGAATGGTACATCTTAATATGCATAGAAGTGAAATGTGTTTCCTTACAATAGCCGAATGGCTGAATAAAATAGTGGGAGGGTTGGTACAAGCCTCACCTCGTGAGCATACGAAGGGTGGAGCTGGTGGTGTAATTTCTAACACTGCCTAAGTCATTGGCTTCATAAAAAAAATTGGCACGTTTACGGCGTGATCTTCAAAATGAAACTGCGCAGAGGACGGGTACAGAACGCGTCACTCTACTGTCGCTTAAGGGTGGGGTGACTGTCTCCCATTGGCCAGTTCACATCACGCGCTGTGGATGCAAAGTTTAATTGGCCAGTTGGAGGCGTCTTACTAGAAGGTACCAGAAAATTTCGAACCTTGTTTCTCACAGTCAAACTGCTTGCCTCTGTGGCCTTGCAGGAAGGGTTCAGATTCTGCAAACGCGCTCTCATGTTCCACGTCCGCCCAGGCTTGTAGCTCACCGAGACTGGCTTACACTCACTAGAATATTAACTACGAAATTATTGAAATATGCTACAGTCCAATGTTGGTGTTGACGGGCCCAGGCGAGGCGTAAAGTTTTGTGTCGTGCACACAGCAAGGCTACATGAGTGGATCTTCGGCTCCGAAAGCCCATCGAATGGTTCGCACGCTGACAATGGCCCAGCATTGAAATCCTCAGCAGCTTCTTTCACGTTGAACGATTCTCTTCAGCCGTCGTTGGTCCCGTTCTTGAAGGGTCTTTTTCCGGCCACAGCGATATCGGAGATTTGATGTTTTACCGGATTCCCGATATTCACGGTGCACTCGTGAAATGGTCGTACGGGAAAATCCTCACCCCATCGCTACCTCGGACATGTTGTGTCCCATCTCTCGTGCGCCAACTATAACACCACGTTCAAACTAACTTAAATCGTGATAACCTGCCATTGTAGCAGCAGTAACCGATCTAACGCCTACAGACAGACAGACAGGCGTCAATAACTGGGAAAGCGGTGGTCCCAGGTTGTGGGGAAGGTTGTGCGCAGGAGCGCATCTCCTTCCAGTTTACTAGTTTGGTTGGCATGTTCGGTGTATCATGATCAGGTTGTTCCTACCCGGAGTGCTGCTTCTTTATTGGTGGTCCAGTATTTTCTTTGGCCACCTTAATCTGTCATTATAGGTGGGTTCAGCTCCCAATGCTGAGATCAAAGGGTTATTTGATTTCTGTGCATTTTCGTAGAACTGCGTAGCCAGTTGTTGGAATCTGACACGAAGTTTTGGCAAACCACTCAGTCGAACGCCTACACCTACACCTGTTGTCTTATATAGGCGTTGGCGACCGTAACGCCGCACTCTGAGTGTTTACATATGTCTGTGTTTGCATACGCATGCCTATACCAGTTTCTTTGGTTCTTCAGTGTAGTAATAATGGGTTTAGAACAGTGCCAGAAGCTACTGGTGAGGAGATAGAATTATGCGACAAAGGGAGACTGATCACAGATGTACTATGGAGAAACAATAAAAGGGGAAATTGAAATAAGGAGAATGAATGGTAATGATGAGAAAATGTTAAACGACAAATAGTTACAGAGGTAGTATTTCAGTTTAAAAAAGGAGCGTTGGAGGCAGGGAAAGGATTGGTAGAGGAGGTATTCATACTGATAGCTTAGACTACTACGGTTCGCTGATGTCGATAAATGATAGTCGTTGGGTTACTGAAGGTAAACAAAAGGATTTTGGCTATTTATTGTACTGGCAGAAAGAATGAGCTAGATAAGTCATTCGAGAGTAACTAAATTCATAACTTCCGTTCATAGGTGAGTAAAGGAATGTCATTATTTGTAAGTACTTGAATTTATATGCTGTAGACTGGGAAGAAAATGACATAGTGAGCCGAGGCGCCGCATACTGGATGAGAGAGATACAACAGGCCCGGGTACAAGCCCAAATCCCTATGCGAATGCTGGGACAGTTCCCAATCTCCGCCTCTTGAATTACACATTTCACAAACGAAAAATACACTAATAACACACAGAACATAATTACACATTTTGCAGGGAGATTACAACACTTCACTTCCTCATGAGTACGTATTACGACCCAGCAGTGGGAATAAAATGACTGGCGTCACCAACGGCATGCGGCCGTAAAATAAAAGCTCCAAATTTGACCATGTCAATGATGAGTAAACCTCATGAAGAGCAACCGACACCTATTGTTAGGAAAATGTGGTGAACAAGAAAGGGATACTGGAAAGGAAATAACATTAATAACTCAAGGGAGAGAGATATGCAAATACCTTAGTGAGAGAAAGTTGTTGTACCCTATGGGAGATACATGTTGTATATCTCCTACACACTCTGCAATTAACTAGAATTGTCTTGGGTATCAAAATCAACTATAGAGATTGATAAAAGTAGAGAAATTAAATATTTTTATTGGTACGAATTATAAAAAGCCACGAATTACAGAACTAAAGAAATATTCTACGCAAAAGTTCTTCATGTGGTAGGAGAGCACCAGCACAGTACCGAGCGTGGTGGTGTAACGGATAGCGTTCTGGCCTCGCATTCGGGAGGACGGCGGTTCGAATCCCCGTCCGGGCATCCAGATTTGGGTTTTCCATGGTTTCCCCAAATCACTCCAGGTGAATGCCGGGATGCTTCCTTCAAAAGGCCATGGCCGAATTCCTTCCCATTCCTTGCCCCCATCCTTTCCCGTCTCTAAAGACCACGTTGTTAAAAAGGGACGTTAAACTGTTAAAAAAAAAAAAAAAAAACCAGCACAGTGGAAAGAAGGACGATAGTTCAGACAGATAACAAGAAAATGAGCCGTCTCGTATACTTACAGCGTTGGCAGGATGCTGTGTTAGACTCCAGGTGTAGCCACGCATTTTTAATGACTTTGCATTGATCATATGAGCACGCTAGAACGCTCCGTGGTTCAGATTTGATGTTTAACTGTGGGTCCAGCCACGGAGGCAGTCTGCACGGCAAATAAAAACTCTGTATCCGTAGAAAATCGTACTGTACACAGAATACTGTGTATAAATAATGTACACTGCTTTTGTCAGAGAGGTACTTATAACTCTGTGTTTCAAGAAATTAGCCGCAGTCATCAATAATAAAAAATCTTGATATTCTTCTCGAACAGTTTTTATAAAGTATGAAAAATCAGACATTGGACATCCTAACCAGGAATTGAAGCCAAGACCCTCAGCAAGCAAGGAATAAATTTTGCCACTTAAGTTACTGGCTCCGTCATGCATAATCTAATATCCACTATTCCAGTTCTTATTTTCCTCATGTAAACAATCATTCTGAGAAAAAAAATGCCTTCCTGGTTTTAATTACCTTGTACCATGGACGTATTACGTGCGTTTGTTCAAGGAGTTATACTCACATTTTAGCATATGGTTTTCTACTTTCTATGAGTTAACTGATATCTGCATGTGAGCTACATTATTATATCACTAACCTCGGTGAGCGAGCCGTAACGCTCGGGCATTGAATATAGGAAGACACTGGTTCAAATCCCCGCCTGGTCATACAGATTTTTGTTTTCCCTGGTTTCACGAAATTACTCCATGCGAATACACACACATATATTCCCAATACTTTTGTGATGACGACCAGTTAGCAAAAGCGTAAAGCATCAAACGCTTATATCGCCTTTCATCTTTCTTTCGCTGACAGATTTGTCCTTGCATCCCAAATTTCTCATCGAGAGTGTACGTTGGCAGCACCAACGCAGAATAACGAAAAAAATAATAATAATGTCACGAAAAATAAAACGTCTGGCGAGCATTGAAGAGGCAAATCTGTCAACTTGTTGGGGAATTCGTAACATGGTACGACGGAACTCATGGGCTACTTTTAATGTCACGCTAGTTTGCGCTGCACATTACGTACTATTAGGGCTATTTGGAAAAAAAAGAGTATATTTATTTTTGGAAGCGGATTATAAAAAGTATAGGAAAGAAAAAAGCATTTTGAAATTTGGGTGTTTATTGCCTAAATACAATTTTTTTCGTGCTTATGGAATTATCTACTAACTTTGGTTTCCTTTTAAATGGGACGCTCAGCTTCTTTCTTCCCGCCATTTGCATTCATCGCGCTTTCAGTGAAAGCTAAAATGGAAAGATTGTTATGTATTATATTATGAAATATAAATTATCACGAGCGTTTTCAATATATATATATATATATATATATATATATCGTGGATCGCCGTCTTCTTCCTTCCCGATCATAAAAATCAACAAAAACGATTCAACAGTGTGCGTTCCGTTTTGTCGTAAGTGCTAACAAGTCTTTGGAAATTAATTAAATAAATATAAAAGAATTACCTTCCAAGAATTATATTTTTTACTAGAAATAAAGTACTTTCACATGCTTTATGGTTAGCATAAAGTATGCTGACCAAAAGTATGGTTGGCAACACTACACACTGTCCCCGCGAGTATTAATGGTTAGTGGAAGCTTTCCGCAACCGTTGGCTACCCTGCCTATTGTCTGTTGCGCCGTGGGGTTCTCACAATACTGTATAAGCGATATCCCCCGCATCACGCAGGACGAGACCCATTGCAGCGGCGTCGCACATCTGCACGCTACACACACACACACACACACACACACACACACACACACACAGAGGTAATAAAAACTTCTGCTTAGCGCGGAGAATGCTCGGCAGCTAGCGTGCTGCAAACCGGCAGCTTGTTAAAACGATGTCCTCCAGCCGATACGAAATCAGATCTTGATTCCGACACACCTGCCGTCTAGATTGCGATTTTCTAGGTTCATGCTGCAATGGTGGGACGGTCCCCAATATCAGCTAACGACCTCAAAATTTGTCTCAAATATACACCTAATTCCATTTGCAAAATGCGAGCAAAACAAGCAAATGTTTTTATTTTAGACTATATTAATATTGCTTTACTGAAAGAGCCCTTATATGTTGAGTTCAAAGTGCAGTGCGTCCTAATGAAGCTCCTCTTCTCGTTTTTCACCATCTCTGATGAGTTTTATTCATCATTGTCATGGTAATATTTGGAGCTAAGGTTTTACAGTCGCATGCCCTTGCCGACGTTAAGCATTTACTGCTTCCTGTCGAGTCGTACTACGTGCTAATGCAGGAAGTGAAGAGTTTTCCACGTATTTGCGAAATGGATAAGGTTTTTTTTTTTTAACGTGTAGTTTACGAGACGAAGATTTAAACTGGGAGTCGTCCCGGCATTCGCCTTGATGTCTACGGAAAACCGCCTAAAAACTGCAGTCACAATAGCCGGATCACAAGTGGCTTTGCCCGCCCTTTTTTACATCCCCTATCCAATGTGTGGTACCTCAGCGCACTGAACCACACTATTGGGTGACGAATGGATGGATAGTGCGTGTGGTAAATTTTATTGGCATTTATCTAGCGGCACGAGCAAACGCGATGAAATATTGATGGGTCGTGGAGTGAAGTCCGCTACCAAACCTGAGAATGTGTAAAGCATTTATTTTTGCTCTAAGTGACTGCCTTATGACCTACGATATCGTTAACTACCAAGAACATTTTATAATATAAAACCTTTGCTACGCTGTGCCCAAATCACAGTTATCAATTTCATAAAAACGAACCATTAATTCATGCATTCGTATTTCTGTCCGTCTGCAAGACCTTCACAACTTCTGAACCTCTATACAGGATTACTATAAATGATTGAAGTTATTTCGCAAATTTACTGTAGTTATGTTGTTTGACATGTTGCAAACAAAACTTTATAGTCATATGGAAACACTCAAACAGTTTTTTCTGACTTATTACAAGTTCTCTATACCCACTACTTCTGCAGATATCAAGTCGATAATATAATCATGTCCCCATCAGTACGTTCAAACAGGGGCAGCTCTAGGCGTAGTGACACTGACATGGCACTACTTGCTAATCGATAATAAATAAAATAAACCTATTGAAAGAGAAATAATTATTTAAAAATGCAGCATTCTCTAATAAACTATTACTTGTGAGAGGTGGGTAAATATTGAACTCCATCTGTTGGCCACATCAATGAACTATCTCACCGTCGCGGTGCAGTTGTCTCAAATCGCGTATGCGCTATGGCAGCTGCGCGGAAATTCGGAATGGAGGGAGTTAGGTTTCCACGTAGCAGTTTGTGACAACCTTGTTCTGTGACAGTAATATATATTGTTTCTGTGGTACAGAGAGATCGAAAAAGTTTGTAACATCGTCGGTAGAGCGCAGCAGCAGCTGTGATTTTTTATATGCCTTGGGTGGAATGCAGGAAATCGTGGCAGAGCTCACACAGTCCGGAGTTCGTGGACACAATGCTGGCCATATCTTGTAATTATCAAAGAGTGCTTAAGGTTTCGTTGCGAGATGAATTACATTAATGAACTATTAAAGAAGGCATTCACGTTACTATCCTACAACAAAAAAATTAATGAGAAACTTTTGGAAAGACTTGCATCACATTTAAACATTTCGTAGTGACAAGAAAGTACTAAAGAATCTCGATTGAAGAAGTTTAACCGTAATGTGTAGATAAAAAAATATA
>CM061919.1:136759122-136792678 GCA_031002005.1 Vandiemenella viatica
ATCTAACCGACACGTGGCGGAGCACTACGCACCGAAGAACATTAAGCACCTAGTATCTAGACTTGATTTCTCCTATAGATGTCACACTGAATTTACGCGCCAGTGCCTTTTCGTATTGTTTTGAAAATAATATGTTTTGATTCATATCGGACGCGTGTCACCACACAGCTTGTTGATAAAATAATTCTAATTTTATAATGTCAGGTGCATTAAATTTTAGTGTTATTTCAAGTACAAAAAGTGGTGTGAAATGGCGCTTTACAGTAAACTTTACAAGTCTTGTCGGAAATGTTTTTCCAACGAGTTTTCAAATTCCAAAACGGCATCATTGAGCTGTCGAATTTCTTTAAGATGGACAAGGAATCATTCCCTGGTAATGTAGAAATAACTGCAGCAAAAAATAAAAAATAAAAAAATAAAAAAATGCAGCACTTCGTATTAATTTTTTTACACGACAGGTATAGAGTGTTCTATTTTCTTATGAATTAATAAACAATAATGAATGAGATGATGGGAAGGTTTTTTTTAACACCATAAGCAGAAAATGATCCATGATTGTACCTGAAAGGAAAGATTTTCCCAATATTCAATAATTTTCAGGAGTGGCTACATTCAAAATTTCATCCAGAATATTTATAATTATAAAAAAGTAGTGGTCTTGTTCATCATATACCCAATAATTTTAATGACACTCTGGCAAGAGAAACTAGCATAAAATGTGTTCAGTTGGGGGTGGGGTGGGGGTGGGGGGGGGGTGGGAAGCTGGAAAGGCAAAAGCCATGTCAAACTACGTGGGGGAGGAGGTGGGTTCAAAAGAGGTCAAAATGGATCTACGTAGTTTATGGACGCTCCCTTAACAGAAAGGTGCAAGGAATTAATCATTAAGTAAATAACATTTCGCTGTCACCACAACCATGAATGCAGTATCGTATTCAAGAGACAAAAATTTCATGTCATGTATTAATACAGTATTAGAATGCCCCTAATAAAAAATATGTATTTCATTGATTGGTCACACACCCCGAATTGATTAAAAAAAAAAGTTTGAATAACTGTCCAAATTAACAGGCATCTACAACGTAATACGCATGTAACATGGAAGAACCACATTCTAAGTAAGAATGCGACCAATAAAAAAAAACAAGAATCCAATCAATTAATCGCGCACGTATAATTGATGAAAAAATATTAAAGCAAACTCGAACGCCTGACAAGTTCCTTAACGTATTGGATTTTACGCATAGTCACAAATTAATTCCTTCTGTGGCTAAGCAACTTTGATTTTTAGGTGACGTCACTTCCGCAGTTCATTTCCTTTAGACTGATAAAACAAATTACCTCGCATCTAACGCACCGAAAGAAGAATCCTTCAACACATGATTAATAACACGTTCTGGATATTGGTGCTTCATCACCTACGGTAAAAGATGTTGTGAAGTACAGAATTTTGAAAGAAAAATGTATACAAAATTAGTAAATTTATTTGCACCAATATGTTCAGAGATATTCATATGGCAACTATTGTTTCCATCTATGTATATTAGCCATTTTGATAGTGTGAACTGAGATATAGGGCAGCCTCATGCTTGACGGGTAGCTAATTCATGTGAAATCTGGCGCCACGATCGTTTTTAATGAAGGATACTTCAGTCCTGTGGTATCTACACGAAAAGGGATAAACAGAAAAATGTAATGTCCAGTATGAGCCAAATAAAAATAGCAATTACCAATACGGTTATACTGTACGAACTTATTTATACTCTCCCCGTTTGCTATTGTATAAAGAAACAATTTCTGGGAGTATGCATCTGAATTGGAAATTTGAAAGTATTTACATTTTTCTATGACCAGTATACAAAATATTCACACTAGCGCTTTGATGTATTGTTGGATGCCCTAACCAATTTTTCTTCCTTTCACTCTCTCATCAACTTCCATAAGAGTCTCTTCATTCTTAATCTGGCCATTCAACTAATCTTCTGCGTCCCCCACCTCAAAAACATCTCAAAAGTTTCCACATGGCGTTCTGAGGCTGCCTCATCCTGATCATAGCTGGACATAGATTAAAAAAAAAAAAAAAAAACATCTTTTCACTCCAAATTTACTATCAGATTCACAAAATTCTCTATCCAATGACATACATGATTTCTTGTTGAAAATAATTATCTATTGAAGAATCAGACTTGCAGTAAGTACTTATCCAATCCTTTTGCGAAACTAATGAATGATCACTATAGTTTTTCTGTAATTTTTGGGAGATTTCATGTCTCGGTAAATTATGAAAGAATTTTCAGATGAGTTGTTTCAGAAATAAATTTGGAAGAAGAGATTTTTTTTTTTTGCTGAAACTAGTACATTTACTGCAATAAAAAAGAATCTAAACATTTTCATTACAGGTGGGTTGCCAACTTTCGGTGTGATGATTCAGTAGTAGAGGCATCTGGCTAGAGAGCATAAGCTCCCCGGTTCCAATCCCCGTGTTGGCGGGGATTTTCAAAGGCTCTTAACCTGACCTTCACCTGTGGCACAGCTTGTTGTATAATGTGTAGTACAACAGAACCCTTCCTAGGTTCGGATTCCACGTTACAATGTAGTTTCCCTCTAGAGGTAACAATCCTAGTTGTAACACTAATGTGTACACGTGCAAAGAAAATTAGAGCCAAACGAAGGCTGAACGTGGTCATAGATGGTCAAAACGAACACACACACACACACACACACGTATTAATCCTTCAACCCTTCACCAAACCCCATGTATTTATTTTTGATCCAGTGTCTATTTATATATTTCATGTTATCGTGTTTGGCGTATTAAGAACTGATATACGAACGCAGTAAAATATTTCTAAGTTCAATGGTTCTTAACTTATGAGGCTCGGACAGATGGACGAACGAGTGATTCCAAAAGGGTTCCGTATGTCATTAAGAGATACGAAATCCTAAAAATGATTCCCCCAATATTTTGAACGCTTCATTTGTTTACGATCTAAATCTTTGGCGTCCCACTTGGCATAGCTCCCGATTCCTGTGCCTCACATTCCGCAGGTTGCTGTTCCAAGACCGACCAGACCATTGGTTCCCAACCTTTTTTGGTCTATCGCCCCCCTTTTCGAAAAAATTACTGTCGTCTCCCGTTTTGCAACAACAAATTATTCACTGACCCCTTTTCAGAAAAAAAAACACACACGACTTCCCTTCTTGTAATAAATAATCTAACCCATTGTTTCGTAACCCAGTTTTTGAATAAATGATTCGATGGCGCCCCTCTTAGATCAAGTGTACAATATCATTTCAGAAAAAAGGATACATTTTTAAATTTACCTTATTTAAACATACTAACAATTTTATTATTAAGGGAGATTTTCCTCACTACAGAGGTTTTACTCCAATACAAAAATAAAAGAAAAACTCGGAACACAGATCTTGAATTCATCTTCTCAAAATATTTCTCCAGATATTTCGATCTTGTACATCTTCCTCTTCTGCACAAATCTTCTCATTCCTATTTGTACACTTTGGAGCCAGGTAAACACGGGCCGTCCTCTTTTTCCTCCTTTCTTTAACTTCCCATTCCTGTACAAGTTTTAGTTTCCTACTGTTTTCCATCCTTCTTACACCATTAGCCTTATTATTTCGGTATTCCTTACTTTTTCTTTTCTTGATATTCTTGCTTATCTTCTCTAGAAATCCATTTCCAATGCTTTCAACTTCTTAATATGTTTTTGGATGATTGTCCAGGTTTCTGATCGATATAAGACTATACTTTCCAATAATGATTTAAATATAATTATTTTTGTTGTATTCGTAACATTCTTGCTCCATAGAAGTGAACTGAGCGTCCCGATTACTTGCCGGTCATTAGTAATTCTTTTATTTATTTCCATATTCGATTTTCCTTCTATTTCTAAAATTGAACCCAAATAGCAAAAATTATTTACCTCTTTAATTTTTATTCCATCAATGTACAATTCATCCAGATCATTAGTAAGATAGTCTGTTTTTTGATAGTTAACCTTCAAGCCCCATTTTTTATATTCTTTTGACAGCTGATTACATATCCTCCCATCTTGATCGTCAGCAAATAGTAAATGATGTAGATATTGTTTTCTTGGTCACAGTTTACTCAACAAATATACATTATGAAAAATATTATTAATTAGAGGGATGAGTTCGGCGTAATGAACTAATTTTTAGATATTTGGTGCCTTAATTTTCATCAACAATCTTAAATCACCGTGTTCCACTATTCACAATCTGTTTTTTTTTCCTAATAAATTGCTGACTATATTATATGCTCTTTGGGCTACATGTGATCATGGGAATGCAATTAAAAACTCTTTGATGCATCCCTTATAGCCGGATATAATACTGGGTGGTGGGAGGGGGGTGGCAATTGATCCTTGGAACAGAAACGCCCCTTCCCCCTCACGAACTCTTCAACGTCCGATTGACGGTATCGCCTCCGTTGGGAAATCTTACTAGTGACATGTGCTATAATATGCTACCAACCAATTTTCAGAAATACTGCACTCAAGTTGAGAAAACTTCATGTTGTGTGCACCTCGGACAACCAACAAACTTTTTTGTGATTGGTGATATAAACACGAAGGTAATTTACACGTCCTTGGAAAAAGGCTGGCGTCGCTCGTGTTTATTACTTCCGGCACTCGCAGTTGTCTTTTTGATGGATTTATGATGCTTAGTATTAACTACGATATCACTGGAATACACCCGGTTGCGAATAATCAGTGTTAGAGGAAATGCTGCTGGCTAGAGGAAAGATGATCGTGAGAGGTAGCGACAGTTATGCGCACCTGCAAGGCTGCGTGCAGATGGCTGGTTTCCGGAGCGCAGCCAAGCAGCGGGCAGACTCGGAAATAAAACAGACCGGATGCGCAGCTGAAGAGCCACAGTGGCAGAGCAGCCGGCTACCGAGAGGTTATTCTTTCGGACCTATATGCTAGTCGCACGCGTGCTGTGCTCAGACAAAGGCGAGTCGAGAAACTTCCAGGTGCGGACAAGGGAGACTCGCGGTTGCGATTATTGACACATGAACCTCGGCTTCAATCGGTATGGAATAACACTACTACCTTCCGACGAGCGTTGTTACCATTGTGTCAAAGCGGGTGAATCTGCCGTCAAAAGTAGTCGCAATAACTGAAAAGGTACTGTTTTCTGTCCATGCATTGATGGAATGTGTACAAGCCTTTCAGTGACGTATGTTTAATATGTGAGAAGTAAAAAGGGTTTTTATATTAAACTAGCTGACCCGGCAATGCTTCACTATTGCTGGACTTGAGTAGGCACATAGATTAAATGAAAAAATATTTACTTATAAATTTTAAACTGCTGTTTCATTCATTTTCAGTTGGAAAGGGTGAGAGGGGATGCGCTTTGGAAAACATATGCAGGCAGTATTTTTCTGTTTGTTTCAAAGTATTAGTGTGCAAATTCCCATTGAAATCTGATGAAATATGTGGTTTTGTCTAAATTATGGGGAGGAGGGGTGGGTTTTTTAATTTTTTGACAGGAACCTTCTCCGTCATCCCGTCGACAACTCATCAAAGCTTCACCGTAAACGGACGAACGGTTTGCGGGTTTGTTTAAATTATGGGGTGTTGTGGGGAAGAGGGGGTAATTAAGGTGGTGGAAAGAGAGGAGAGGGATTGGGTTTTTGTGAAATTAATGTGTACAGTATTTCTCTCTCTTTTTTAAAGTATAAGTGTACAAATTCTTATCTAAATCGGATAAAAAATGTGGTTTGCCTAAATTATGGGGTGAAAACGTAATGTGGTTGTAAAGGGGGAGAGGGGATGAATATTCGGAAACCATACGTAGGCAGTATTTTTCTGTTTGTTTTAAAGTAAAAGTGTACAAATTCTTATCTAAATCGGATAAAAAATGTGGTTTGCCTAAATTATGGGGTGAAAACGTAATGGGGTTGGAAAGGGGGAGAGGGGATGAATATTCGGAAACCATACGTAGGCAGTATTTTTCTGTTTATTTTAAAGTATAAGTGTACAAATTCTTATCTAAATCGGATAAAAAATGTGGTTTGCCTAAATTATGGGGTGAAAAGGTAATGGGGTTGGAAAGGGGGAGAGGGTATGAATATTCGGCAGCCATACGCAGGCAGTATTTTTCTGTTTGTTTCAAAGTATAAGTATACAAATTTTTATCTAAATCGGATATAAAATGTGGTTTGCCTAAATTATGGGGTAAAAAACATAATGGGGTTGGAAAGGGGGAGAGGGGATGAATATTCGGAAACCATAAGTATGCTGTATTTTTCTGTTTGTTTTAAAGTATAAGTGTACAAATTCTTATCTAAATCGGATAAGAAATGTGGATTGCCTAAATTATGGGGTGAAAACGTAATGGGGGTGGAAAGGGGGAGAGGGGATGAATATTCGGAAACCATACGTAGGCTGTATTTTTCTGTTTGTTTTAAAGTATAAGTGTACAAATTCTTATCTAAAACGGATAAAAAATGTGGTTTCCCCAAATTATGAGGTAAAAACGTAATGGGGGTGGAAAGGGGGAGAGGGGATGAATATTCGGAAACCATATGTAGGCTGTATTTTTCTGTTTGTTTTAAAGTATAAGTGTACAAATTCTTATCTAAATCGGATAAGAAATGTGGTTTGCCTAAATTATGGGGTCAAAACATAATGGGGTTGGAAAGGGGGAGAGGGGATGAATATTCGGAAACCATACGTATGCTGTATTTTTCTGTTTGTTTTAAAGTATAAGTGTACAAATTCTTATCTAAATCGGATAAGAAATGTGGTTTGCCTAAATTATGGGGTAAAAACGTAATGGGGGTGGAAAGGGGGAGAGGGGATGAATATTCGGAAACCATACGTAGGCTGTATTTTTCTGTTTGTTTTAAAGTATAAGTGTACAAATTCTTATCTAAATCGGATAAAAAATGTGGTTTGCCTAAATTATGGGGTGAAAACGTAATGTGGTTGTAAAGGGGGAGAGGGGATGAATATTCGGAAACCATACGTAGGCAGTATTTTTCTGTTTGTTTTAAAGTAAAAGTGTACAAATTCTTATCTAAATCGGATAAAAAATGTGGTTTGCCTAAATTATGGGGTGAAAACGTAATGGGGTTGGAAAGGGGGAGAGGGGATGAATATTCGGGAACCATATGTTGGCAGTATTTTTCTGTTTGTTTTAAAGTATAAGTGTACAAATTCCTATCTAAATCGGATAAAAAATGTGGTATTGCCTAAAGTATGGGGGTGGATATGGGGCGAGGGGATTAATATTCGGAAACCGTATGTAGGCAGTATTTTTATGTTTGTTTTAAAGTATAAGTGTACAAATTCCTATCTAAATCGGATAAAAAATGTGGTTTTGCCTAAACTATGGGGTGTCATGGGGAATAGGGGGCGACTTTTTGGAATTTTTTTTCACAGGAACCTTCGCAGGCGCACACTCGAAAACTCTCCAAAGTTTCATTGCAATCTGATAAATGGTACAGGAACGCATAGAAGACGAACATACAAACAAACAAACATTGATTTTTATATATAAGATAAAATTATGAAGCAGCAATCCTGGCAAATCCAGTGAGTTAAAAAATTCTGGTGGAAAGTTGACGACATCATCTTGGTTAGTTGCGCAATCAACTGATTTGTATATCCTTAATTCACCGGAAATTTCATTTTGAATTTCTGAATTTATTTAATTAACGTCCGTGTTTTTGTCTCTGTAATATAGTTCGGTCGTTCAACCAAAAAATTGACAGGAAATGTAATGCAGCCACTCAAAACGTTTACAGGGATTTTGTCATTACCAATGCCAATGAGTTGTTTTGAAACCATTTCTTCCGATCAATCATTTTGCAATTCTTAAGATAATTATAAGGCGCCTTTGTTTTGTTTTGATTGACTGGCAGTAATATTATTTTCGTTGATGACACGCAAACCTTTTTTTTTCCTTCGAACTTTATTTTGGGCAGGCATAGATTAATATCCATACAGTCTAATCAACTTGAAGGCATACCAGAACTAATCCTAACACGCCTTTGTTTTGTTTTATTTTGATTGGCTGGTTTGTATGGGAAAAGAAAGGTGTTGATTTTACTATTTTCCTCGCAATTTTTACGTTTTTTCTCTCCATAAGAACCTTCCATGTGGATTAAGGAAAATATGAAGGAAAAAATAATTTGCCGAATTGGTCGAGCCGTTCTCGAGTTTTGCACTTAGCAACACATTTGGCGGTTCATTTTTATTTATATAGAAGATTTTAAAAGTTAGAAAGTATTATTAGTCGCAACCAATTCAATCACCATGAATTCTACCCGAACATAGTTTAAAACGAATGGAACCCATCACCACAAGGCTTACCAGAACATTGCATTCTTAAAATAATAGGATAAGTGTGGCTCGATCGTCAGACGATAATGCATATCGCTTCTCAACTGAAATACCAGTAATCGATTTTGCTTTTTAGGTATTCTTAATATTGCATCCTTCTAAACTGATGCATTCTATTTTCATAGTCGAAACTTTCGTGGTAGGCGGCATGGGTATAAATGTAAACACACTGAACAAATAAACACACAAATGGGTTTCGAGAGAACGAAAATTTAAAAGCAACCAAGAAAATGCCACGCACGGAGGAAATAATGATAACACGTACGTCAGTGATATTATTTTCGCTGATCACACGCAGGCATAGATTAATATCCATAGAGCCTAATCAACTTGAAGTCATACCAAAGATAATCCTAACGCGCCTTTGTTTTGTTTTGATTGAGGGAAAAGAAAAGTGTTGTTTTTACTATTTTCCTTCCAGTTTTTGCGTTTTTTCTCTCCATAAGAACCTTCCTTGTGCCTTAACGAAAATATAAAAAAAAGAATTAGCCGAATTGCTCCAGGCGTTGTTGAGTTATGCGCTTACCAACACATTTTGCGATTCATTTTTATATTAAATTTTAGGTCCTGTCACCTGATAGTACTCCGTCACTTCGTGTCTAAAGATATTGATTTTCCATGCTATAAGCACTTAATTAATTCGCATAATGGGCATCACCCATTTCAAGGAAGATGCAGTTAAGAAGGTCACATCCAACAATAAACCTAGTATGGCGGGTGAGCGGTAGCACTTCGGCCTGGCATTTGTTAGAACGCGGGTTCAAATCCCCGTATTTTTTTTAAATTATCACTTAATCATTATACAAGGTTATCATCAAACAGAGTTATCGTATATGAAAACAGTAATTGCGTCTTGCTGGGCGATCTTCAATTGTCTTCACCTCTAGTCCCGGTAGGAGTGACGGTTTCTCTTCCGCATCAGCGAGCGCCTCAGCGTCACTTTGTAACAAAATCAGTTGCCAATCAGCTTACAAAAATCCGCAGTTCAATATGATTTGCCGTGCATAGATCACATTTAAATTATATTTACCTCGTTTAACATTAACTTTTCAAATTTTCTAACTCACACGTCTTTCTCGTTCTCTTGAATCATTCTTTTATTGGCAAGAAATAAAAAGAAAAGAAAACACACAAGCTTTTTCTAGGGTATCATCATTGAATCTCAAAATTTCCACCCTTTAAAAGAAACTACAGTAGTTTGCCATATTATGTGGTATAACGGGGAGAAGTTGTTGCTCTGAAGAACCGAACGTCGGAGTTCGGTTTTCCATGGTTTCTCGAAATCATTCCAAGTCATTGCCGGAATGATTTCTTAAAATGGCTGTGCCCGAATTCTTTCCCATTCCTTGAATCCTAAACTCTCCTACCTCTAATGACCTCGAAGTAAAAAAATAAATAAAAATAATAATAATAATTTAATAACAGAGTTAGCCAAAGGGAAGTTAAAGTCATACAGTTACCGTTTTTCTGAATTCATCAAAAACATGAACGAACAAATTAGGCGTTGCAAACAGATTTTAAATTAGAAAACGTCTATTGTTACTGACAAGTACATTGATATTTAAGAAGATGTGGTTAATTTGGAGAAGCTGATTTTACTTTAGAATTTTTTCCGCTGGAATTCAAGGAAGTTCACAATGCGATTGTCGGGATCAAGCTATTGGCGGCATAACAAATAGTACTCTCTTCTGTTACGAAACCACCTCACTAAACCCAAAATGATGAGATAGTCAACCGACCATAATGAATGCTTAGACTTCCGCGGTCGTTGTACATGGAAAACTGAGATAACAACCGATCGTAATATCAAATTTTTTGACTGATGTTAAAATTCCGTTGACATTTAACCCTCAAGAAAAGTACAGAACTTAAATAACGCCTTTTTTTAAGGAAGCAAAAATTTTACTATCGACTCTATGAGTGTGTAATGTTACTAACTTTAATACGATAAGTATTCTTTCAGTTGTCTGTAATTTGTGCAGCTTTGTAATTTTCTATCAACAACTTTTTTCTAGCGAAAAAGTGTTGTACGCAAACAATATGACCCCTCCTGTAAATTGACGAAAGAAAGGTACAGGCCAATACGAAATATGTCTTGATTCATTTAAGGCTTTGTCTGTAATCAGCGGTGTAGCTCAGTGACTAAGGAACTCGCCTTGCAAAATAAGGATCCAACGTTCAAATACTTGTGAGGTCAGTAATTTTTGCAGGTTTTGGATTCTTCATATGAGATAGTCCAAAATGCTCTTTGGTTTGCATTACACTTTAAAGTGTAGTTCCAGCCTGGACAGACTGTCCCTTAGCCGCGGGACTACGCTGCTGAGTCTCGCAGCGAATAACGTTATACGCATTTGTGGGCAGAACCATAACACAACTAACAATTTAAAACGGAGGATTTACCAGCGTTAAGGCTCAATGTTTTGACACCGGACCTTGCTTCCAGTGGATGTTCAGTGACACTGCGTGTGTCTTTGTGACGCTCTGGAAGTTGGTTTCTCATCTGGGTTGAAGACAGTAACCTCGAAACATTGCGTTTTCTTGACAATTAACACCATGGAACACTGAATCACTGATTCCGACTAAAATAGGAAATAACCCTTGTGATCGGTTTCAATTCCGGTCCCCCCTTCTGGTTTGAAATTTTCACGCCTTTCTTATATCATTTGTGAGAAAGCAGGTATTTTAGCTTAATTATGAGACATCTGGTTTCCACTAATTTCTTCACAATAATTCCAGGCGCGATTGTTTATCTATGAAATAAAAGTAGAGAATCGTGAGAGACAAGCATCAGTTAAAAAGGGTGTGAGACAAGGTTGTAGTCTATCCCCGTTAATATTCAACTTTTATGTAGAAGAAGCAATGAAGAAAGAAAAAGAAAAATTTCCATGTGGCATAGGCCTAAGTGTTCAGGAACAAAAATCAGTATAATACGATTTGCTGATGACATTGTCTTGTTAGCACAAAGGGCTGAGGATATTGAGAAATTACTGAATGGCGTGAACAAAATACTGAAGGATGATTTTGGACTGAATATAAATCAAAGCAAGACTAAAGTGACGAAACGTAGAAGAAATGATACCAATACTAGTAGAGTAAATATAAAAATAGGATCGAATGCAATTGGAAAAGTAAGTGAATTCTGTTACTTGGGAAGTAAAATTATAACCGATGGCCAAAGCAGGATTGATGTTAAAAGCAGAATAGCACTTGCAAACAGAGCCTTCATGAAAAAGATAAATCTTAGTTTCAAATATTGATCTAGGTATTAGAAAAAACTTTGTACAACTCTATGTGTCGAGCACAGCACTTAACGGTATCGAAACATGGACTTTAGGAATACCGGAAAGAAGGAAAATTGAAGCATTTGAAATGTGGTGCTACAGAAGAATGTTGAAAATTAAGTGGACTGACAAAGTAAGAAATGAACGAGTTTTGGAAATGATGGGCGAGGAAACAAGTTTGAGGAAGAAGCTTACAGAAAGAAGAGACAGGCCGGTAGGTCATAATTTGAGACATGCTGGATTGGTTAATTTGCTGGTGGAGGGAACAGTCGAAGATAAGAACTGTAGAGGAAGTCAGAGATTAGAATATATGAAGCAGATAATTGAGGACGTGGGTTGTAAGGGATATGTAGAGATGAAGAGGTTAGTGCAAGATAGGAAGGGATGGAGGATTGCATCAAGCCAGTCAAAAGACTGATGATAGCAAATATATATAACTCCATACAAAGTGGAATGAAAATATGATTTGCTCTGTTTGTCGGCAGCTCATAATAATGAACAGTTTGTTGTATAACATTGCTATATCCCTTTGTTTGAATCACTTAATTATTTTCAGTATACCGGTGGATGATCTTTAACGCTTGGGCTTGGCCTTCGGGAGGAGGCAGGTTCAAATCCCCGTCCAGCCATGTAAATATCCGTTTTCAGTTCTTTCCCTCTTCTAATGATCTCGTCGTGGACGATGTACGAAACCACATACACCAAAGAAATTATTTCGAAAATAATTTCCATATTTTAAACAGGCTCACTGCCTATTCACTAAACAGTTCTAAATAAAGGCTACAGTTTTCAAGTTGACGAGTCCGTTTAGTCATCACTCAAAGTAATTGTATGCCATGAAGTGTTAGTAATCGGACAATCCGCACACGAAATTTCGTTATGTCAGAAAGCAAGTGTTCCCGCACCGTACAGATTGTGTTACTGCAGTTCAACCGATACTCAGGCGCCGGCACCGGCACGAACTGTTCCGGAACAGTAACCGGTGAGTGCCCTTCAGCCTGCTGGTCTGGGCTGGTGGCCAACAGGCGGCAGGCAGTGTTCAAGGAACTCAAGATCTCCAGCAGCGAGCATCTAAAACGGAACCAGCGACGGATATATTGCCTAAATTATTCACCATCGCTAGTGACATTCACTGCAGTGTCAGTGACAGTAATTAATAATTATTTTTCTGGCGAAATCATTTTCCAAACGCTGCTAACGGTTTTACCCAAGAGTACTTTGGAACTAAAAGAAACTAACATAAATTTATACCCATATTCATAACCAACGCTAATGTAAGCTAATATCGATATCAGTATCACCATTGCTCAAAGATGGTTAGGAGGCCTCCATTAATTACGTGAGATTTTTTTTTTAATTCCCCCTTGGTTGAGATTGGTGAGATGTGGTGGGACCATCTCTGCTATTAACGTGAACTGATCTAATAATTTTGAAGACTTTTTTTCTCTTTTTAGCTTTGCTACTATGAAATAATAAAAAAAATTGATGTGAAATGTTTTATCGATCCCCTCTCCCTTTAAATGAGATTTTGCTCCCCCCTATTTTGAGCCCCCTTAAGAAGGATATAAGTTTTCATCAGGCTTACATCTTTGATTTCATTAGTTTGGGTTTCCACAAAGTTGAAACACTTTATAACTTGAAATATACTAATGACCTCAGTTTCTCCTAAAATAATTCACCCAATGGTTGATATCACTCATGTTACAAACCCACGAGGGGGTGAAGATACCTGTGAATTGGTACTTCTCCAAAGTTTACCAAGGCACAGTCTATCAGCAAACATTACATTGTGAAGACGATGGAACACTCAGTTATTCTTGCACTGCCCGAAAACTTATTCAACAACGAAATTTCTAAAATTAACAGTGGGGATGCTCAGTCGGTTTGCAGTCTAGCGAACACTGTTCCAAAACGTTAACTATGACTGAGGAATAGAGCACTGTAATACAATGTAAGTGTTATCAGTTTTACTCAAACTAGTAATGTAATTATTTTAACAGTTAATTCAGATAATTTAAAGCTTCTGAATGATACTCTGAATACAGGAAAGAGGTCGAAGAACTGTTTATGGTAGTAGACGCTGCCGTTTCCAGTGATACTTATAAACTGTGCATCCTAAATTAAAAGCAGTAAATTCAATTTCAATCATTTATGCAACTATTTTACATTACAATCAATTACTGTACTCTGATATTTTGATCTAACAGTCTCTCGTAAACGTCTGCAGAAATAGATCATATCGGAAATTAAATGTTTGAAAGTACTAGGTGTTTCGTTTCACGAATGATATGCGATAAATAGCGATGTTGCTGGTTTGTAGTGGGATGAAAGATGAATCGGCTCATTTGTAGCAATTGTTTATTGGTCAACTGAAATTGCAAAGTAGTAAAACACTTATAACGTGTTATGAAACAATTAGATTTTTTTATTTTTTTTTGCATACGTTAAACGCACGTATGACACAGACCCATGGTAATTTACAATACAAAACCAAAAACAATGTACATTACAATTTACATGTAAATACCATATTTACTTTAAAAATTTAAACTACAAAATATTTACATTATAAAACCTCTTTTCACCTCTTTTTACATAATATTTCAAGTCGAAATATGATTACCAGTAACCTTGTGATAAAATGTTTCCCGAACAGTAACAAAAACATGCGAAAAGCGTATGAGAGTGGAGAATTTCGCCACGTACTGATGAATTGTAACTTTCTCGGGTGTTCAGCCGGATGTTATCGTATAAACACAACGTTGGTCAAAATAACGTCTTCTGCTAGTCCGGTCTTGGAAGTGGCATCCAGCTTTCAACACCTGAAGCTGATGTAGGCAGCAGAGCAGCTGTCGAAACGTTCAACGACACCATCCGGCCGAAGGTTATTTTTCATCCATAAAGCATCTTACTCCAGAAAACACACACACGGTTTATCAATATCTCTGATATTTGGTGGTGCTATCTAGCTGTAATACGATCACTCTTTATCGACGTCGGAACAGCCTATCAACCTGACTCTCACTATCGCATACCAGTGATCATGACTGTACGTACTTTTGCCATCGAAAAATACTCTTTCTCTTAATCTCAGGCCATTCATGTCAGAGTTAACATTTAGTCGCACGAACAAATCTCCCCCTAATCGGTCTTCTGCGTCCTCTTCAACGGCTCAAATCGTTCCCATATCAGTCTTCACCCAGTTCCCCTATCTTCGTCTCGGTCTTCTCCGGAATCGCCTTCCTTTAGGTTTAGATGTTAACACCTTCTTCATTCCACATTCCTCACCTCTTCTCAATATATACCCAATCCATCTGATTCCTCTACATTTTATTTCGCTTTGACATCTGCACTACTGTAGAAGTCCGTGATTTATCTGTTCTTTTTCCATTTCCCTTGTTCGTATGAGGGCCCATATATTTTCCGTATCACTTTGTTCTAAAAAAAAACTTTAGAGTCCACGTTTCGGAACCGTACAATAGTATTGGTAGGATTATTTTTTTTGTGTATTTTAATCTCACTTTGTGGGACAGAGATTTTGATGAAAGTATTCTGTTAGGGGGCGTCCATAAATTACGTGAGGTGAAATAAGGAGGGGGGGGGGGGTCCGGCGAAATCTCACCAAGGGAGAGGGGGGGCCAACAAAAAAAAAATGGTCTACAAATGACGTGAAAGTCGATTTAAGGGGGTATTTCGTCGAAAAGTGGGGTTGAGACCTTAAAAAAAATCTCTCGAAAATTTGGGAGGGGGGTTTCTAGGGGGGGGCGGTCTCTCGGACCAGATACCAGATCTCACCAGAGGGGAGGGGGGGGGCGGACCAGATCTCACGAAGTCTTATCAGAGGGGAGGGGGGTCCGGATATCCGGAAAAAAATCTCACGTAATTTATGGATGCTCCCTTACATACGTATACACATTTGTTTGCTGAGTTTATCCTGTTTTGTATCGAAAAATAAACTTTTTAATTCATGATGTTACCAAAGTGGAGAAAATAATCTTTAAAATGAAAATGCATTTATCGATTTTAGTTAAGCCTGAAGGGAGAAAGGTGGGTCGTCACATAAAAACCCTTTTAGAAATAATATATGTGATGGCTAAGCGAGGTCGAAGGATCACAGTTACGTTACAATTTGTAATAGATAATATGGGACTGTTTGTTTCCCAAGGTTATCACCTGAGGAGAAGGAAGTTATCAGTGAAGATAAACAGAGAGGTGGCGCAACAGATGGTGGCAAGTGGTTCTCGCCGCAGATCACGTGCTGGTCGCCTGGAGTTCGCGTGCCCGCCGAGCCGTCCTTAACGTAATTGTTATTTCCGCGAGTAGAGATAGAGATGGGGAGATAGCGGAATGTGCTCGCCTGTATTTAAACAGGCTGTGAGGAGGCTAGCGCGGCAGTGCTGAGCAGGCGCCTACGCAGCCTTATCTCCAGCGTAATCTGACTCCGGCAGCGTGTGCATCACTCTGGCGTGGAGGGTAGATCGCCGTCTCCAAGTGAACAACTCCTCCCGTCAACGCCTTGTTGCGGTCGGTGATGGCTGAATCAACTACAGCGCTGCCTCTCGGCGAAGAGCTAAACTAGCTACCACAGGAATTTCTCTACATTTGAAACCATAACATAACATCATTATCATTTCAGATGTAAAATAATTATCGAGTTTGGTACGTGAGCTGTAACCCGCGGGCCTGCTATTCAGTAATACGCTGGTTGAAATCCTCGTTCAGCCGGCAATAGATGGTTTTCAAAGACCACTGCATGCAAATGCAAGTACGATTCCCGCAAAAAAACCATGGCCAAATTTCGACCCGATCTTTGCTCCCAACTACTAATGACCTTGACGGCGTCGATGAGGCTCGAAAGAGGAAAAATTCAAGAAAATTGCATCCGAGAATTACTGGATAAATGGAGATAAACTCTTTGGTTCCCTAATGCTTAGTTGTCTCATCACCATCTTGAGTAGTTTCCTGCGATTATTGTGTTCTGTCTGTAACACATACCTCTACTTCACCATTTATCCTCTACTACTAAATTTCCATTTCGTTTCTTTATCTTGTAGTCCGTCGAAGAATTAGCACAAAGACTAATAGAAATGCCATTTGGACAAGCAGTATTAAGGAAAAGATAGCGACCTACGTAGAATCGAGAAAGCCAGGGAGAGGTAAGAACATACAGCAAACAAGCAAAATGAACGATTTAACTGAAAATAAGAAGTAAATGGAAAAATGAACAATAACTGGCTAGTAGCACAATGAAACGAATAACAAATACTGCCTGCAACAGAAAAAAAGATACGAGGATGTGAAAGGATGAGAGATGAAAAAGTACATACAGTGGATAAAATAGATGAAACGAAAGTTACATGGAAGGGATACTTTGAAGATCTTCTAAATGTTGGTCGGACACGAAGCGAATATTCTTATAGAAAATGATAACAATATAAACTTTAAATTAAGAATAAGATGCATTAGATAAATCAAGGGTGGATAATAGGAGGAGCAGGTAGCTCCATAGAGTGCTGAGCTTAGTTTGAAGAAAGAAAGAGATCTCTGGTAACTGCAAGGAGTTTATTGCGCTGGCCCTCAAAAATTCGTATACGGCTTTCCTGTTTTCAGTAGAAACGTACGAGATGTGTCCTCGTTGCTGTCGAGGTAACTGCTGTTTAAAACATTACGTCGTATACGATAAGAAAGAATAGAAAAGATTTATTTTTCATAACACTCAGTAGAGTGTAATGTTCCTGCAGACCATAATGAAGAGCAACAGTAGTGCATTTAACACATCGCGTCCACGTTAGTTAAGACTGAATTTCAAATTTTAAACCAGAGTAGCGGACAAAAACTTAAAATATTATAATTTCCACCATTTTTTTAACGTAGCGATTCGTTGAACCCTTCTTTTGGTGGATGTCGTCTTACTTGCTGCCAAAGTAAACGTGTGTAGTGTTTTATGCCAATTCCAGGTAGTGCAGCAACATAGCGGAGACAACGTAATTATTCAATTACTGCTCTTGTTTAAATGTAAACATTTCTGTCTCGTTCAAATGTAGGAGGTAACTGTTCAAACCTAATCTGAAAATCTTATTCCAAAACTTGTTGCTTACGTAAAGCAACATTTAGAAACTGGTTACTTATTAATTCAGAAATTTATGAATGACAGATGGTAGATTGTACCAAAACTGTACATCTTGATAATATCATTTAAACGTGTTTTGCAAATTATTTTATTTTTTAATATTCCAGTCCAGATGTATTTTTAGTTCAGTACTCGTTCATGTGATTGCGGTAAGAAAAATCATCAATCTGCATTAGATTTTCAATCAAATTGTCAATTAAGTTGGTTTCTGAATTCCAGCGCGTAACGGCAATAAATAATGCCTGCTGCAAATATTATGAAACTTTACTTGCCTGTTTATGTATCCAGTTATTGCGGCCAAAATACGTTACTGGATTAAGTACATTATTCCAGCCCAAGTGCTGTATTAACTCTCAAACACATTAGTAACGGATATAGCAACCGGTAAAACCACGCAACTCTTCTCTACAATTTGTCAGTACTATTAAATGACTCAATTATCGCAATGAAGTTTCTATATTTGTATCGCCGCATGGTATTATGAAACACAGTATTTCGATCACTGGCTATGCTCTTCACTGTAAACTGCGGTCACATCGTCAGTAATCTTCTTTGCAATGCAAGTGTATAATATTAAATATCGCTATTGTATTCACAACTATTGTCGCCATTGTCTGGACTAACTGCACTTACATTCCTGAAGTTATTACATCAGTATATTTTTAACAGGCCACGAAAAGAATTATGTGGCGCTTTGAGGTTAGAGTGTGTACGCGGCATCAGTGAACGTTCCAAAAGAACGAGCAGGTCGAGTATTACATGTGTGAAGCCCCTCCCCCAGCGAATGGTACCTGAGCGAAGTGAAGCCCTCCTTATAAAGCCCCACTTGTCTATGCGCTGACTATCGATTTGTCAAGCCCCAGGCCAGGTCTCGAAGGAGAACTCGTAACAGTTGCGTGTCCGACATATATGACAGAAGCTGCCTTACGGCCACAACAAGCTCAGCAGCCTTCGCAATGTTACGCGTGACAACAGCTTTGAGGTATCACTTTCAGTCAGTCATGTTATCAAGGTATTTGGATTATTTCCAAAATCCAGAAACTTTTCGGGAATCTCATTTCCTTCATAGTGTTTTCTAGATGATACCAGTGACTCTGAACGCGTGAACTTAAAATTTTATTTATAGAATTGGAGATAAAAAAAAAAAAAAAAAAAAAAAAAAAAAAAAAAAAAAAACGCAGAGTCGGGTTAAAGTGGCGGGGAAGTCATTACCATACTATTCTACCATTGAAATTGTCTCATGAAGAGAACCAATTTGGAACATGTTTTAAAAAAGTAACATATTAATGGGGGGAGGGGTACGGTTAACTGTTGGAGACTACCAACTTTAGTTCCTCTGACAGATTTTTGTGTGTGGTTTAAAATTATGTCATTTTAAAGGGACATCTTAAGTCGATACCGTTTTGTACACAACATTTATGGTTTTGCTGTCATTTGCTAAGATATATAGCATTTGGAGCTTGGAAACCCTTGAGGTAGCTTCATATAATTTTCCCCCCCCCCCCAAAAAAAAACGCATGTTTTCTAAATAGTTCACTGTAATGGGGATTTTAACTAAAAAATGATTAAATATCTTTTTAAAAGTACGGTAATAGAACTCGGCTGTAGAGAGGCAGCAAAGCCGAGCGACGGATTAGGACGCTGATTGCGCACGTCAGCAAGATGCTCCCAGTCACGCGTAAAACAAAGGGTATTGAACGGAGCTAAACGTGACCAAATGGAAAGAGGTCTAAAGTCACATGGCGTCCTTCTAGAACATTCGTAAGGTCATCGACTCAAGTCACGCACCGACTTTCAAGTACATTCGGTGCAGTGACAGAAATCACGTGTACTGGCGTGTGAGTTACGCTATAAAAGGAAGGCAACACAGTGCCTTGATCTCTCAGTTTGGAAACACACCCACGCAGTCACTATGTTGGGTTAAGCGGCGACGTCGGGAAAGCCAGCCGGTACCCTCCTAGCCGGTACCTTCTCGCCAATGTTAAACTGTAAATTACTTTTCCAGTCTGTTGGAATCTAAGCGCCCTGGACACTGGCTAGCGGGAATCTTCTAGCAGTGTAACCTCTATGGCACAGGCGTAATAAATAGGAAATGGTATTTGAAGACTTTGCCTTTTTTCAATTTAATTTAATTGCAATGGAGCACAGGCTCCGGTGGCAATTTCCCTACACACCCATCCTGAACCCACCTACATTTGCCCTCTACAAGTTTTATCTTTAAATTCTTTCAACGTTTTCGGTAAATTATTCATCATTTCTCTTGGTAACTCATTCCAAACTTTATTTCGTAACATGGTTGGTCCATGCAGTCTCCTGAAGTTACAGCTAACTGTCGCAGACGGATGGAGGACTGACCGGACGGGAGCTGAAGCAGAGCTAGAAAGCCAAGTAAGTGCCATTGTACAGAGGGTCGCCCACAATTCAACCATCCTGGCTTTCAATCGACCAAACCCCATAAAACGGTCGGTTACACCACTGCTGTTATTAGTGTTCGTCCCTGAACACAAAATGTATTGATACCAAAAACTTTTAAGTAAACACAAAATAATAGAATGGTGCAGAGAAAATCCATATCTGTACCATATAATAAGTTGTGTCTGTACATGAAATTTATTAACACATCATGCATAAACTACTTGCCAGAGAAACAAGGCCTGAGCGACCGATGTAACATTACAGACTTATACACGCTATCCGTATGCCTGTCACCATTCAGTTAGTTTTAATAATTCCATCATAAAATATGTCATTTCCTTGTTATGTCCTTCGTACAGATACATAGTATTTCCTTGTCAAATTTCATCAAGATATGTTTAGCCGTATAGTCGTGAAAACGTAACAAACAGATAGAGTTACTTTCACATTTTTAATATTAATGTTAGAATATTCTTTTTTGTATTAGTCAAAAACTTCCGTACCAATACTTACTACGTTAGAAGTAAGTACAAGCTTGACGGAGCGTGGTGGCTGAGTGGTTAAAACTCTGACCTCGCTTTCGGAAGGACGCCGGTTAGAATCCCCGTCCGGGCAAGCAGATTTGTTTTTTCCATGCTTTCTCAAAATCACTCCAGGCAAAGACCGGGATCCTTCCTTCAAAAGGCCATGACTGAATTCCTCTCCGTTCCTTGTCCCAGTCCCAGTCCCAACCCACCTCTAATCAGATCGACGCGACGTCGACAAGGCATAAAGCCATAAGTAAAAAAATAAAGACGACTTGAAAAGGAACTACGTATTACCATACGCCTGATAATTATATAAAGATTATTTCATTACTCATGTAAGTTTGTATAGCATAAATTTTAGCTTTAAATTTTTTACTGTTTAAGATAAATTATTCACTATGCCCGTCAATAATATATTCCCGCCCATGACTGCATTATACACAAGTAAAAATTTTCGCCATTGTTTCCAATCGTGATCGAATCTTCCCTTCTACGTGCTAATCCTGATAATTCTTCCAGTATCTATCCAAGTATCATCGCTAATGTATTTTTTATACACATTCAGCAATCTACTCACCCATCTCCTGTTGATCAATGAGTAGCAACCTTACTCCTTTATCATATGAGTTACTGATTTTGTTCTTTGTTACAAAACCTAGATGCTCTTCTCTATACATCCTCTAGCCGCTATAGATTGATACTCAAATATAGGTCCAATATTATCGTACCATACTCGAGAAAGGATCCGACAAAGCTGTTGTATCCTGGTTCCCTCATACAATACATAACCCTCTCCAACAAATGAAGAACTTAGTAATCTCTTCCTTCCACCTACACAATATGTTCCGCCGAATTCTGTTTGTTGTTCAATGACACTGCAAGTTATTTCACACTTCACGTCTTATGTTAGTTGATAAATATTGAAAATGGTTTCTCATGGTCCATAATCTCTGGTATGAAGTAAATTTTAAAATCCATTCGTTTAGGTTCTTTAATACAATCGTCTTTAACGGAACATTTATTTGCACGAGTTACCTCAAGTACACTAAATGATTTTTATAAAAATCCAGCTAGAAAGTCTTTGTGCTAGAAACGACAATTTATTAATGGAATCGTTAAAATAATCCATAGTCAGTTAGATTCACAAGACGATTCATGGATATTCATTCTAGATGCTAGTACCGTACATTCCAAATTCAGGTATTTAGTTTTATGGTAACTCTGTACCTGTAGTTTGAGCATGTGTGTTAATATCGCTTACATGATGAACGTTTGAAGCAGTGGCGTAGCTCTAGCCCCCTCCCCCCCTGGTTATAAGTTCAAAGGGCATGGGCTCACATCTCAAGCCGACCATACTGATTACAATTTTAAAATGTTTTTCTTACGCACCGAGAAGACTGCTAGGAGGCTCCTCACTTTTTGCTTCAAAAGTTGTTCAAACAAAAGAGCATGAAACAATTGTGATCATTCGTAAAAAATGTCATCAGACATTATCCTCTGTTTCGTTGATTGTAATACCCCGACGTCAAACATACATAAAAAAGAAACTTGAATTGAGAATCGAGGTAACCCTGATTTGTGTTGATACCGTTAAATAGATAAACAAATAGATTTGATGGTGTGTTAATTGACGCACCTTAAGATAATAACGAAAGAAGTAAACTAAACACTGGTTTCACGTCTTCATCACGGAATCAAGGCTATCGAAAATCCTTTTCCGGACGTAAGAAATGGTAAGAGTGGTAAGGATTAACCGTTTAGAACTGTTGTGGTCTTATAGCAAAGACATAACAATGACTCTATGTGCAGGGTGAAAGTGTTGGAAGGTTACCTTCGCATTTCTTCTCTTGTCTTTGAATTAGAATTGAAATTGTGTGAACTATTTGACCAAATCTCAGCTCCTGCCCCTATCCCTTTCATGGTAATACTATGATACTAGGCTGAATTGTAAGGGGGTGCCGTTTGTGAAGTTCATGTTGCAAGAAACCAATCGGCTTTATCAGGTACTGAGTACTTGTCATCCAGTTCGTTGTGAGTGGCAAGCTGCGGATTGGCTCAAATATATAGTGACAAAAATCAGCCATATTCAAGTTATTCTGACGCGCCAGTATTTATTTTGAAAACCTCTCTTAAAACATTAATAACAAGTGATTTTTAATTCATTATTCAGTTCACGACACTGTCTTTCAAATTGTAAATTTGTATATGAAGCATAAAAAAAGTTTCTGTTGGGAAGAAATGTGTATTAGAAAATTTTAAAATAAAATATTTTCAAGATGTAATTATTATTCGATTCACGAACGTGATAATACTTTTTCGTGTCGAAAATTTTTCTTCTGTCAAATTTCATAAAATTGCTCATTTAGTAATAATGCGGTTCGTATCTGACATTACATGACCACTTTTGAAATCTCACTGAAGCCTCGAGATGAATATCTGGAACATAAATCCCTCAGCCTGCTAAGAAATAAATACAGGAAAAGTTCTGTTGGTAGGGTAAAACATCGTTTTTTAAATCATTTATTTATTGGTCTTCAGCGCAACTGCACAACATAACCACCTGCATATCTTTTAAACAGAAATGAATATTGAACTTTACGATTATGTGTATGATATCCTAACCATATAAAACATTTGCTCTTCAAACACAAATATTTTATCTTATTATAAAGGATTTAAATTTTCATACACTGAATGTAAAATATCGCAAAAATGAGGATTATAATTTTAAACACTCATAAGAATATTAAAAGATAAGAAACATAGACCTCTTTACGTACTAAAACATAGGATAATTGTTACAGAAATTTTTAAGGGATTGCATAAATTTTGAATATTATTATTTAGATTAAAAAATATGGGTACTATCTTCCAACTACTTTCAGCTGATAGCAACTGTTTTACTTACAATGAAAATGATTTGCACATATTTTACTCAAGTATTTGTTATTTCATTGTCTCTACAATCATAAGACACTACCGTTGAGTAATTTAAACTTCTATTTCGTTAAATTGCTGACCATGATAAATCTCATCAAGCATTTGTAAACAGACTGATTGCCAGGAAACTCTGGAAAATCAAATACTTTATGACGCAACGTATGAATTATTACATTTATAAACCTGTGCATATCTAAAGTTAAATGTGCAGCTTCTGTTGAACTACTGAATCTAATTCTGATTAAATTGTAGCTCCTCTAGCCTCTAAAGAACCAAATGTTGATGGGAATTCAAAACTACTCGTAGATGGAACCGAAATATTTGCTCCTTATTTTGTTTCTTAATACTCACTATGTTTACCAAGTGTTCCGACGTCCACTTGGGTATACGGAATCGCCTATCCTGCAATGTTAAATTATACCTACTATTGGGAACATTTTCTCACAAACTGCTGGAGCTAGAGACACAAAATGTTTACTGTATTTGCATTGATATGTTGTAACAATACTGAAACAACTGTTTTTTGTCAAAATATTTACTTACAGAGATATTTCATATTTACATTAAAGAAAATTTTTTCCATCACTTTTCACTGTATTATCACCTAGAAATATTTTGTAAATTAAGTAATTAAAAAAATCATTGTTTCAGTATGTAAAAGAATCCCATGTGACTATGTCATAAAAATTTCAGACTTCTTGGTTCACCAGTACCTGAGATAATGTTCCTAGAAGAAATAAAAAGTAAACTTACTGGAAACAGAAAAAGAAGATTAAAACATTTCTGATCCATAGTTAATACCCCGTTCACAATATTCATAATCATCTTCTTTTGACACCCCTCTGCACCTGTCTTGCTTTTTCACTAATGTCTTGATTATATTATGTAATTGGAAAGCTGGATATTTGAATTCATGTCACATGAATATACTATTTATGATCAGGCATGAGAGAAGTGTACAACAAAAGCGCAATACCCGATCTCACAAATCTATAATAGTTATAATTCTAGTAGAGCCGTGTATAATACGTCATTTTAAAGAGGAATATAATAAGCCAGTAAATACGATTCCGAATCCCCCTTAGCAGCTGGAACGTTATGCTGACCACTCTAATGCCGACACCCTGATAGGAAATTTGGAGCTGAAGCTTAGCCAAATACAGGGCGTTCGCCGGGAAACGCAACCCACTGTTAGCGCTACAAGGAAGAAACTGCTCCCGGCGAGCGAGCGCTCAGTTTCCGGCATTGTTCGACTGTCGGCCGCGGACTATTTCATAATAATTACGCTTCATAAACTTCATAAACTTGTGTGCTAAGCATTTAAATGTGACGTAATTCATTAGCTTACCTTATAAAAGATGCTGGAAGTGTTGACCCTCTTGTGTAATGCACATTTCACATCTTCTGAACATATTTCGAGACACACGCTGCCCTAACTGACTTAATGATTTTTTGGGTGACTGTTCTAGTCGAAAAGCGATATCGTCAATTTTCTCCTCTGTGAGAATACGGTTGACCGACAGTCTCTTTTTGTTAAAAAATGAACATGTTTCTCTTACTTTTTTAACCAGACGCAGAATTGTTGATTTAGCTGGCAGTAAAGCGCCAGGAAATTCGCGACGAAATTTACTGCGACACTTTTTAAACGACTTCTTCTTCACATATGTATCGTAGAGAAATATTCTTTGTTGCAAACTGTAACGTACCATAATTTTACTCACACTCAAACACGGTACAGATTAATAAGAGTATGAAGCCCCAAACCAGCCAAACCGCAAAGAAACGTTTATTCACAACACTGATTAATAAGAGACTGAAGTCACAAACTACAATGCAAAGAAACCGTTCTTAACAATGTAAGGGTCACTGCACTGCACTGTTGGGGCAGCGGAGGTGTTAAACAGTGCGGTGATTCACGGTGCCGTGTGGCGGAAACTGCTGGCTTGACTGACCGAGCAAGTTGCCGACGGCAACAGACTGGGAGGGTAGCGTTTTCCGGCGAACGCCCGTTATAATATCAAACGAAGCTCAACGGCACTGTTAGTGACAATATTTAAACTGTTTTGATTCTGTAAGTGTAGATGATTTTTCAAGTTTAAAAATCTCGTTTTCCTCTCTTCGTTTGTGGTCTGCGCACAAATAGAACTGATAAAATTGTGCAAATATCCTGTCTGCGGTAAGACATCCAAGTGGACGGAGATAAAAGCTCGCGTGTTTACGATGGGCTTCGCGGATGTGTAGTCAATGACTAAACGAGTTGACTCTAATAAGCCATTAAACATGTTGACAGAAGTTCAAAGAGCTCAAGCAAATTATCTTGTACCGACAGCATAACCTTTTTGGTGAAAGAAGTAAAGCTGCTTTCACATTTCGTTGTTTCGTGGCTGAGCCTTGACACAGTTACGAGGATTGCCTGTTGTTTTGTACAGAACCTGAGTCATTTATACGTGATCTGAGTGGGAGACTGCAAAAATATTTGAAAACAAAATTTCTTTATTCGGCCAGATACTCATCATTTAAATGATGTCTCTACAACTGGTCCATGTATGCAACATAGAGCTTCAGACACAGTATTAACAAGTTATTTTGGAATGTTGAGCAGTTATATCATCAAATTCTCTTTAATGATATAGGTGGAGTGCAAACGACTACTTTTAGGAAAGTATTTTGGTTTGGGAAAGAAAAAGAATTCTTGGTAAGGTGACCACGAAGTTCTTGGAGCAATTTCCCAAAAACAAGGGCACCCCTCTCCTAGGCAGAATTAAGGGAGCATTAAAAAAAATATAATTTAATTCAGCTGAATGCACAGTATTATGCAGTCAACCCACAGCAAGGCATGTTTTTGATTCACCTTGAAAGTACGATATTCTGGCGGCTTGCTTCTTTAGATGTGAGTCAATCTGCACTTGTCAGCAGACCGACTGCTATTTAGTCAGCTCGGGTGCCGCAATCCTTTTGAATAGCGTTGGCTTGCCTGCTGCTTCCTGTTGGAGACCATCACCTCCGCCAAACCCCACGCCGAGGAACTGTAGTAGGTTGGCTGCCAACGGGCATGTTGCACGACGCTCTCTCCCAATTATTGCAAGGATCTCCAGGTCACTTTAAGACAAAGACCGCGGATTTGTTGAACGTATCAGCCAGACGAGTTTCTACAGCTTTCTTGTCTACTGGATGCCTGGATAGTATATTAAGATCGTTAAAATTCACCCTGTAGCTATAGTCGTAAAATATCTCAGTGATCCGGGGAAAGTCGCCAACGGTCAGCAGCAGGGGAGCCATTGTTATAAAAGTGGAGTGCTGTCAGTTGGTTCTCCAGTACAGGTAGATTCACATCTGAATCAGATGGCGCTACAACAGTGAAGATTTCATTGTAATGTTTCGACACAAATGCGATTTGTTTTCAGATATGTCAGATTAGTAAAACATATTTACACCGAAGATATGTAAATATCTTGGCATTACATTTGATAAAAAAGCTTAACTGGGCAGTACACATTGGACAGGTGGTAGGAAAAGGTTTCAAAATTCTGCACTTGTTGGAGAGAGTGATGAGGGGATGCACGAGAGAAGTAAAGTAATTGGGTTACAAAACTTTGGTCAGACCATTGCTCGAATATTGTGGTGACCTACATTTTGCTTATCAAATACATGAGTTGGAGAGGGTGCAAAAAAAGGCTGCTAGATTTGTTTCTGGAAATTATCGCAGAATGCAATCAGTAACAGGTATGATAAAGGAGCTGGAATGGCATTCATTGCAAGACAGGAGGAGGATGAAGAGGGTCATAGGAGTGTACAAGGTATACACTGGTGATGAGTTTTTTTTTAATCGCTTAACGTCTCTCTAACAGCGAGGTCTTTAGGGACGGGAAAGGATGGGGGACAAGGAATGGGAAGGAATTCGGCCATGGCATTTTGAAGGAAGCATCCCGGCATTTGCCTGGAGTGATGGTGATGAGGCATGGAAAGATATGGGTGTAGGTATGAAAAGTAGTGCATGGAAGGGAAAAGATGACCATGACCACAAGCTCCATTTCAGGCACAAGGGTGTGGGAAGATTCTCTTTTTTAGGTACGGGTGTCAGGCACTGGAATAAGTTACCAAGGGAAATGATGAATAATTTACCGAATACGATGAAAGAATTTAAAATTTGTAGAGGGCAAATGTAGGTGGGTGCAGAAAAGGGAGAAGATGGGTGTGTAGGGAAATCGCCAGCGGGGCGTGTGCTCCAATGCAATTAAATTACTGTAATTCGTTCGTAGTTTGTTCGCCAAAGTTACTGCATACTGCGCTGAAGAAATAGTTTATGCTTCTCTTGAAAGAATTAACAGTGAATAGTGCTGTCGACAAAGATTTGCTGCAATATTCTCGGTCTCATGGGTTAGGGAATTTACATGACCTTAATTATGCAATATATTTACTTAACATTGGACTGTGACTCATCAAATCTTGGAAGCTTCATTACAATATTTTCCGTACATGCTCAAGGCTTATTAGGCTTTTGCTCTAAGCTTCATCACAATGTTTCAACCATGTAAATGCCGCTTCTGGCATGCTGGAGATGCAACGAGGCTATAATGGCATGTTTTATTAGTAAGCTAATACTGATCCAACAGAGGAATACATCTCCAGTATCCCTAAAAACATGGTAGAAGGTTGCGTGGATGATTCTGTAAGAAAGGAATGTATTTGTGAATCCAGGTGTGTCTCCCATAATCTCTTATGGCCCTCTTTGTTGACTCAAGTGGTTGCCGCATCGTGTTGGTATCTGGCGCCTCACACTAGGTTATTGTTTCTAATTCTGATAGATTGTGCACCAGTGTTCTGGGATAAATCTCAAACTTCTCCGCAATGCTTACGGCGTTAGGGCATTCGCTGTGATGCTCGTCTGTCGGATGGGACGTTAAGCTTGGCGATCCCATTGGTGTCTCTCGGAAGAGTGGACATGAATCGGCACCTGGTTTCACCTTCCACCTTCCTTCGCATGTCATCCATTCACTACTCAAACAATACAATGCATTGATCACAAACATATCACAGTCATACACATAAGGCAAGGGGAAACTACCTCAATTATTAATTCCCTCCAAGGTAGCCCCGACGCCTGGGTCAAAGTGTTGGTTAGCAACATTAACTATCTTAAGAAGGCAGACCGCTTATTGCAGGCTAAATATCATGTGAGGATATACTACAGTACTAATAAATTAAAACAGTTGATCGCTGTTATGTGTGGTAAATCGTGAAACTGATCAGTTTATTATCGGCATAGTGTACACGAGATTCACATAACATCATCTTTTACCGTCCCAATATCCAACTCAGTTAAACAACAAAACTTTTTCTGTAACAGTATAGTGATATTTTCTTTTTTTCCCCCTTTTTATTCTATAATACTAGCGATGATCAACGATGTCTCAGTTAAAGGATAAATAGTAGTCTGTTCATAGTCACTCTGATTTGTTGTATTTCAGAGCACTTATGGAAAGGAAAATGATTTAATGTCCCAAATAGAAATTTGTTTTGGTATTGTTTTAGGATGGTTGGTCACAACATGATGCTGGATCACATTTTAAGAGATGTTGGTTTAGCTAATTTGTATGAGAAGGGAACAGTTGAAGGAAATATATTACCGAGAGTGGTGGGTGAACGGTTACTGTTCTGGCCTCGCATACGGGAAGACGCCGGTTCGAATCTCCATTCGGGCATCTAGTTTTGGGTTTTCCACGGTTTCTCCAAATCACTCCAGGCGAATGCCGGGATGCTTCCTTCAAAAGGCCATGGCCAAATTCCTTCCCGTTCCCTGTCCCCAGTTCCATCCCGCCTCTAATGACCTCGAAGTCGACGAGGCGTAAAGCAATAAGTAAAAAAAAAAAGGAAATAAATTGTTGCAGAAATCGTAGATTAGAATATATGAAGCAAATAACTGAGGACGGTGGTTGTACGGTTATATTGAGATGAAGAGTTCAGCTCAAGTCGGGAAACGATATAGGATTAAATAAAACAGTCGAAATACTGATAACCGAAAAGAATTTAATTTATGACAGATTTAACTATCTCATTTGGTTTCAGTACATACAACTTACAAATAGACATAAAAGAGAGAGAGAGTTTCACCGGCGTCGTAAAGCAGCCTGTTTTTAGGGTCACCGGCCTCTGAATAGTTTAATGTATTACTTCAGTACTTCCTGCATTCTGATAACGTCGTTATCTCTTGAAACCCATTCAATTCCATACCCACAGTTAAAAAGTATTTAGTGGATTTCGCAGCCTTCATGATGCAAAATGTTTATCGTGTTGGGCAAACGGTAACGTCCTGGTTTCAAATGAAGGAAGACGCAGGCTTGAACCCCCGTCCTGTCATCCAGGCTTCAGTTTTCTATGGTTTCTCGAAATCATTACAGGTGACTGCTGGTACGGTTCCTTCAAAAAAAGCTATTGCCAAATTCCTTCCAGTTCCTTGGTCCCAGTCCTTTCCCACATCTTATGGTCTCATCACCGACGAGGCGTAAAGGCATAAGCAACAAAATAAGATCACGACGAGAGACGTGCTGCGTGTATTGTACTTCCACTTTCTGACGAAATTTCGACCACGATCTTGATACTTCTTCATGAATTTAACATAATGCAGTTTTCAGTAAACTCAATAAGTTTTTGGACTCCTGAAGAAGTCGTGCTAGAAACGTCGAACGAAAGTTAGTAGATATTAGAGGCAGTGGGTATGTCGCGAAACATATAGTAATATGTCAGGAATTACCAGCTTTAAATACTTTTATCTGTGTCTTCTTCTTTCTATCATTCACCCACTGTTCGGCAGGGTTCGCGTTTACTGTTTGGTTTAAACAATTCTGTTTCAGAGACGGCTTACCTCGAAAGCTTCTTTCCTGGCGCTGTTTGTGATTGGGATACGATCGATCTGTGTGATTTATGTTTTTTTTCTTTGTGTAGCTATTGAGATGGAAATATTTCACATATAGGCGGCTAAAGGTCACTCTGCTCTATCACCAGTTCCCAGTGTCCGCTTACAAATTTGCATTGCGCATGGACACAGCGATCTACTTGGAGGGGTAGGCAACAGGAGAGGTAGTGAGACGAGGAAAGGAGCCAGGAAAATATGATCTTGAGTTGGGTGGTCGTTGTCGATGTTATCTTGATTGTCCGGGTTGAACCACGTCAATTTATGAAAGCCTAACGTTTCGGCCATCAATTTGCGGCCTTCTTCAGAGTCCTCCCAGCACGATATGAGCTTGTGTTGCGTTAAATCTACATACGGTTCCAATCTAATTTGGCGAAAGTTCGGGGAGGGAGTACAGTCGAAAACAAAAGTCCTCTGAAGAAGGCCGCAAAATCATGGCCGAAACGTTAGGCTTTCGTAAATTGACGCGGTTCAACCCGGACAACCGAGATCACATGATCTTGATTTGCCAGATGAGGGTGAACAGACTATAGATAATTACCGAAAACTGCCTAAAAATGACCGTTACATAAAATTCCGAGAATTGAAACTGGGTTGTTGTATCTGCCATGTCCAGTTTGGCGGTAAATAATTTATCCTCAGTCTCCGTAATATTTCTCACATCCCATTGTTCCTTCTACTAAGAAAACGTTCAGCGTTAAATTTCTCCATATCCGTCTAACACTCCTATATTTTTTTGTTATAAGTTTTCGAACGTATTTATTTTTAAACTGTGATTACTAAATTCTATTTACTGTTGACTTTATCACGCAACTTTATTTTCAGCATAGTTTTGTAGGAATAAAATACACGGTACCTTGGCTCACTACAAGCAGGGTAGCCCGGTAGATGGTAACTCTCGAGCCTGGTATTCGGGATGACGTGGGTTCAAATCCCTGTGCGAAAAAACAGTTTCCGGTTTTCCATGGATTCCCAAAATCAGTTCATAACAAAGCCGTTGTGATACCTTTAAAAATTCCATGGCTGGATACCTTCCCGTTACTTTTCTCCAATCTTCTCCTGCTTCTAATGACCAAAATGTTTACGAAACGTAAAGCCCTAAACAAAAACGCAGGCAATGTTTATTAAACAACCACAGATTATTTTAAGTTGTTTTACTCAGATGAAGCGTGTGGGGGAAACCTGCCAGAAAACTATTGAAACAAAACAAAGAGCAAACAGCACGATATGAGCTTGTGTTGCGTTAAATCTACATACGGTTCCAATCTAATTCGGCGAGAGTTCGGGGAGGGAGTACAGTCGAAAACAAACCGCGCGCCGGAACCTAATCGATAGGCACACCCACATTGCGTCATGCGTGCCGCGGGCGAAATGAAATACTACCGCCAGATAATTGCTAGCATGCCACCAGTACACCGGAAGCGCCGTCGCCAACGCTACATACTGGCAGTACACATCAAAAAAATCACGCAAATACCACCATGATTCACGGAAATAAGTTAAACATCGTATTTATATTGATACTTCTCAGCGCCATTGTATTCTTCCAATTGTGCGAGGGTGAATCAAAAACAAACGAGAATTTTAAACACCCTTCACTGGATTAATATGTAGCAAAACAAACACAAAATTATTTTTACGCTTTGCCTCTACTTTAGTCCACAGGTTTCTTTCGTCAGATGACTTTTTTTAATTCCCTCTTCATCCACGTACGTAGCAACACTCACGTATCTCTAAACACTGCTGTGAAGAGTATCGGGTTGAGGATTTTTTGTTCCGAGACATTTCCTCCCTTAATCATTTTGGACTGACATAGCTTCACTGGCGTAGTTTTAATTCTTCTTTATAGGAGTCCATTACCGCTGTTGGCCTCTTGTATGTCGGCTGATTCGTATCGGCCTATATGACCAACCACTGCGTTTGGTGGAGCTTCCCAAGTAGCTAATTGCATTCGAGGTGACCTTTGTTGCAAATGTTGCCAGTTCGAATCCGCGGTAGGTAATGGGTGGTTTTAATTAAGTGTTGCGTTCGTATAGTGTTTCCGTTGATGATTGTTTTGATAGTTTTTTTTTAATTTTATTTTATTGGCATTCGGTTAGAGACCATACAGCCAATCTATATTTTTACAAAGGTTCTTACATCCATTTGCGTAACTTATCTATTTCCACATTTCCTTATCTATATTAGGTAAAACTTATTACAATCTTGTTGAATGTATATGCTATTTACAATATTCAAATTTCAATTGCCTTCTTAAGTACCGTAATCTAAAAAGCGTTGCTAGACAATACATCAACTAGACTAATCGGCGGTTCTGTATATCCATTATTTTCTATTGATTAGTCTAAATCGCCGTATTTCTTTGACAAATCATCTGTAGAGGGTGGATCTATCTGGTGTTGGCCACAATCGGTAGATTGGTGAGGATACTGTTAATTTTGCCAAGCTAGTTGTTGTGCTTGCGCGGAAGTGGGGTTGTGCTGTGGTTTGGGCTTTAGGTTTGAAGTATAGTCATTTCCTGTTTTAACTTCCAAGATTGGTTAGAATTCTATCCTCCATCTTTTAAGTATCTGGCGAGGATGCTAAAGCATTACTTTGTTGTTGCTGGAAAGTAGGAGGGTTACGTTTGTCGGAAGAGGAAGCCGTTCTTGGCAAGATCTTTCATCATTTGGTCCTGGAGTTGTTGGTATTTATTGCATGAGAATATTATGTGATTGATGTCTCCTATTGCCTGGTCTGAGCAGTCGCAGTATGGGGAATCTCTCAACCCTATTCGGTGTAGGTGGCTGGGGAAGTAACCGTGGTTAAATCGGGCTCTCGATATCGTAGTGATTAATCGTCTACTACTGTTCCAATTGTAAACCAAGGTTTTTGGAGATATGCTCGGTTGAATGGTTGCATAATATGAGGCTTTGATTTTTGAGGAGATCATCCATCCTCTTGCCATTTTTCCTTGGCTCTTA
>CM061919.1:136793678-136886499 GCA_031002005.1 Vandiemenella viatica
TTCCTAAGCTGCGAAAATATTTGACGACTTAGATATTAAAGATGAAGTTCAATGCTTGCTCAAAGACATGAGGCTAGCATATATTTTTCCTTTTTTGCTCATGGTTTTACGCGTTGTCGACATCGAGGTCATTAGTGGCGTGAAAGGAGTTGTAGCAAGGATTTCTCCAATGGCCTTTTAAAGGAACCTTTCCAGTATTCACATAGAGTGATTTGGGGAAATCATTGAAACCCAAATCTGGATGGCCGGACGAGGATTCGAACCCGCAACCTCCCGAATGAGAGGCCAGCGCGTCAGCGCTTATTCCACCACGCTCCATTATTTTTATAAACTGTCACTGCATCTACAAAAATGCGTGTGCTGAATTGTGAAGATGCAGAAAAATAGATGATTGCTCAATCTTTCCAAAAGAGCCGATCGTGATAAATTATTACGTGTTATTTAGTGTTATAAAGGTATTCTTCTTGGCCGAAGGAAACAGGAAGTTGGCACTTACTTCCTCTAGACGTTGCCAAAACTACTTCTTCCAGTGTTGCCACGATTTCTGACTTCTGGCAGTGCTGTGGTAATTTCCTATTCAAGGAAACGTATCTTACAGCTAGGCGGTATCAAGAGAACAGACACATTGCCGAAATAGAAATTTACTTTCCTTCCCCTTCCATCTATCTTATTTTATTTGACTGATTATTTCTGTTATAAAACAGTTTGATTCTTTATATAGATCATCATTAACTATTCAACTTCAAATGTTGTATCTTTATGTATATATATGTTTACTTTTATTATATAATGGGACGAGGTAGGTTTCAGCGTAGGGCAAAGTAGCTTAACGGATGAGCATTTGCCTGCGGAGGTGACGGTACTGGGTTCGTTCCCACCTCAAGTTGAGTATTTTACATTGACTATCCCCTTCTCACTTGTTGTAAAATACATATCATATATGTAAAAGTGAACATTAATATATTTTACATCAAATTGTTTAAAAACAAACTCCTATGAAAACATTTTTTGATTAGTTCATAGGCCACATTGGCGGATAAAGGTGTGTTTGTGGAATTTAAAATATTGTTCATCCAATATAATGTGACGAGTTTAGTTGACTTTAGTTCCGTAAAGGCAGAGAGTGTGATTACGGAACTAAAGTCAACTAAACTCGTCACATTATATTGGATGAACAATATTTTAAATTCCACAAACACACCTTTATCCGCCAATGTGGCCTATGAACTAATCAAAAAATGTTTTCATAGGAGTTTGTTTTTAAACAATTTGATGTAAAATATATTAATGTTCACTTTTACATATATGATATGTATTTACAACAAGTGAGAAGGGGATAGTCAATGTAAAAATAGCTCAACTTGAGGTGGGAACGAACCCAGTAACGTCACCTCCGCAGGCAAATGCTCATCCGTTAAGCTACTTTGCCCTACGGCTGAAACCTAGCCTCGTCCATTATATAATAAAAGTAAACATATATATACATAAAAGATACAACATTTAAGTTGAATAGTTAATGATGATCTATATAAAGAATCAAACTGTTATAACAGAAATAATCAGTCAAATAAAAATAAGATAGATAGACGGGGAAGGAAAGTAAATTTCTATTTCGGCAATGTGTCTGTTCTCTTGATACCGCCTAGCTGTAAGATACGTTTCCTTGAATAGGAAATTACCACAGCACTGCCAGAAGTCAGAAATCGTGGCAACACTGGAAGAAGTAGATTTGGCAACGTCTAGAGGAAGTAAGTGCCAACTTTCCTGTTTCCTTCGGCCAAGAAGAATACCTTTATAACACTAAATAACACGTAATAATTTATCACGATCGGCTCTTTTGGAAAGATTGAGCAATCATCTATTTTTCTGCATCTTCACAATTCAGCACACGCATTATTTGTAGATGCAGTGACAGTTTATAAAAATAATGGAGCGTGGTGGAATAAGCGCTGACGCGCTGGCCTCTCATTCGGGAGGTTGCGGGTTCGAATCCTCGTCCGGCCATCCAGATTTGGGTTTCAATGATTTCCCCAAATCACTCTATGTGAATACTGGAAAGGTTCCTTTAAAAGGCCATTGGAGAAATCCTTGCTACAACTCCTTTCACGCCACTAATGACCTCGATGTCGACAACGCGTAAAACCATGAAGCAAAAAAGGAAAAAGAATATATGCTAGCCTCATGTCTTTGAGCAAGCATTGAACTTCATCTTTAATATCTAAGTCGGTCAAATATTTTCGCAGCTTAGGAAAAGGTGGTAGTCACTGTGGGCCAAGTCTGCAACTGTATGGTGGGTGGGTGATTATTTTCCAACCAAAGTTTTGCAGAAGAGCGACGGTGTGATGAGCAAACGTGTGGCCCAGCTCTGTCGTGAACAATGCTTGCTTCCTTGCTTACATTTCGTCTTCTACGGTTCTGAACTGAACTTCTGAGTTTTACAGTAGCTGTAGTAGTAGTAGTTGTTGTGGTCGCAGCTTGCATTAACCGGACTAACAATGACTCCTTCCCATTCCATTTTTTCCTTCTTATGGCATTATGTTTCGTTAACGTCGAGGTCGAGGTCGTTAGAGGCGGGGAAGGACTGCGGAAAAGGAACTGGAAGAAATTCGGCCTTGGCTTTTTAAAGGAACTATACCACCATTTGCCTGGAGTGATTTGGGGAAACCAAAGAAAACCCAAATCTCGATAGATGGAGGTATTCGAAGCCGTCTCCTCCCGAATGCGACACCATTAGCTTCACTTTTTCATTACTAGTCGTATTTGGTCTACGATTACATCCATAAAATTATTTAAAAATCTACTTAAAGCAAAGTTAATAATCGTAAATGATAAAATGTCGGTAGAAGTGAGATAATTTGATGAGAGGGTGAGTTTCCAAAACAATCTCTGAAATCAGAAACGCAATTCAAATTTATGTTTTTCTGTCTCTCTTTCTCATTTTCAACCCCTCTCCCTTTTTTTCTATTTTTAGCAGCTATAAATAAAAGATGCCGGATGCTTTATATTCTGTTCCGCTCATAAAATTCATATATTACTAAGGTGATAGATATAAGAAGATTGTCTTGCGCCGCAGTGGTATGAGATGGAGTCAGCTACTTCTATTGGAATTTACGCGTCTGCACCAAACAGCATGTGACGGAGGTGAAAGGTTGATTTTTAAATGCTATACTTCTATAGCCAACTTCCTCGTTTCGGGTCATTATAGCTCCGTGATGATGCGCGGCGTCAGATACGGCGTCACTTGATTTGAGCTCCGGTGGTTGAAGAACCTTTTAGAACTAGGACATGTTTCGGTGGCGGTGCATTATTACTAATTATCAGATGGTGCACGAAAGTCCTGGTTTAAATCCCAAACCTCTCTGTAGCGCGTATGGAACTTCTGACAGTGACTCGTCCGCCGGATTTGGACGTTAAGCTGTCGGCCCCATCGATGTGTTTCGGGGGAGTAGATCTCAATCGGCCGGCAGCTTCTGTCTTATTTAATCTCTTATCTCTTATTTTACTGTCGTCAGTCTCTCGATTGGTTTAATATAAACCACCATCCCTTCTTATTTTGCACTATCCCCTTCATCTCAAAACACCTCTCTTAAAACACGTCCACCGTTATCTGATTCATACATAACCAATCCCAAATGTATTAAAAAAAAACACCCACGAATCTGTTTCTTCTTTGTTTACGATTCTTCCACAAACTTCTTTCGTCAGCCATCATTTCCAAAACATATTAATTTCGTGGTTTAACTGTCCACTTAATTTTCAGCATCCTCCTATAGCACCACATTTCGAATGCTTCAATTTTCCTTCTTTCAGGCATTCCTGAAGTCCATGCTTCGTTACCATAAGGTGCTATGCTCCATACATACAGTTATAAAAAGTTTTCTCTGGTTCCTGGGTCAAATTCCTCTTTTACTTCTTTTATAGCTTCCTCCACATATAAGTTGAATATTAGTATGGATGAACTGCAACCATATCTGATACACTTGTCAACTGATTGGTGACTCTCATGATTCTCTACTTTTATTATAGCCACTTGATTCTTATATCAATTATAAAATATTTTTCTATCCCGATACGTAAGACCTGACTTTTTTATTAAAAAATTTTGAACATTTTGTCCCGCCTTACATTACCAAAAGCTTTTTTTCTAAATCAACAAACGCTATGAAAGTAACTTTGTTTTTCTTGATCGGTGATAAGAATTGATTCTCTTGCGGCACGGTTTTTCCAAAATTCATACTGTAGCTACTGTATATTTTATTCCAAACCAAAGAATTTACATTATAACGTCTGACTCAGAATGACAAGCAACAATTTCTTTTGAACGTTTAAAGATTGCAAAGTCTTATAGGCATTCAGTCAGAACATTGTAGGAGGAAAACTGAGGCATAAAATTGAAATTCAGTGCGGGAATGTCAGTGTGGCAAGAAACAAGGAAACCAGTATTATACGCTTTGTAAACACTACGTTTCCGTCTACTACGATATTTTAGAATTACACTCTAGCTGCGGAGAGTAGTACTGCCGATTTATAAAATTTTGTAACAATTAGCTGTGTTATTGCCAGCGTGATAATTTCATTCCAACTACCTCTTAATCATTACTGAAAGACATACTTGAAAAAAAATGAGAAAATATTATAGAGAATTACATGATAACTACATTGAAATTTCTTATTTTACCACATTTTATTGAGACTGGAAATTTCTGTAGTTTTAGCATCCGGTTTGAGGTCTTTGCTCAAGTAGAATGTGAATTGGATTCTTTTTTTTTTTTAACATTTCTACGAAAAGACTGAAATGTTACCTATTTGGTTACTAGCAAACCGATCAATTTTGCTCGTCATTTTTGGTTTAATACTACTTCATTAAACAACGGGATTAATATGACAATATCTTCCATATAAGAGGAGCTTATATATCACTTTGAATTTGATAGCTGCTAAAAATTTTAAAAAAGTACCGGGTGTGGTGGTGCGTGAACGGTTTAACATTCTGGCCTCGTATTCGGGAGGCGCGGGTTTGAATCCCGTCCGGGCATCCAGATCTGGGTTTTCCATGGTTTCCCCAAGTCACTCCAGGCGAACGCCCGGATGCTTCCTTGAAAAGGCCATGGCCGAGTTCCTGCCCGTTTCTTGCCCCAATCCGATCCCGCCTCTAATGACCTTTCTGTCGCCGAGCCGTAAAGCCCTAGCAAAAAAAATTAAAAAAAGAGAGAGGGGCGAAAAGAGTAGAGAGAGAGAAAATGAAATTTGAATTGCGTTTCTGATTTCAGAGATTTTTTTGATATCCCCGCTCTCATCAGATGAACTCACTTCTGCACATATATTTTAATTTACGATTTTTAACTTTTCAATAGATTTTTTAAATAATTTTATGGACGGCATCATAGATCAAATACGAAAGATATTGAAAAACTGAACCTAATGGCTGAGCGTTAACGCTATGGCTCCGCATTCGAGAGGAAGCTTGTTTGAATTCCTATCCGGCTATCCAGATTTGGATTTTCCTTCGTTTCTCCAAGTCACTTCGTGTGAATGGCGGGATTATTTCTTCAAAACCCATGGTCCGAATTCCTTCCCATTCCTTGTCTCCATTCCCTTTCCACCTTTAATGACTTAGAAGTCGACGAATCGTAAATCCAGACGCATAATAAGAAATTGGTATAGTAATATTATTTAGTTTTTCGTCTCCTTGAGATGGTGCGAACTCGTTATAGTCCACCTAACGTAACCACACGACACTATTTCTACGATGTTGAAGCCCGAGAAGATTTCTTTCAGTGTTACCTCTGTGAAAGCTTTCATAGTTACGTGTGCAGTTTATTAAGAAGCACTCAGTTACGAGTCTTTCCTTAAGTATGTTATGTCCTGACGCAAGCAGGTAAGAGTCGATGTTATATTTTACGCATAACGCAGTTGTAGGTTCGACTTGTTTAAAATAAATGCAAAAAAATAATTGGAAAACTAGACTCGAACCGAGGACCACGCGTTTACAAGACTAGATGGTTAGCCACAAGCAAACGGAGCTCATGTTCACAGACGGCTCGTGCAGTGGGTAAACAACCTTATCCTGCCTCGGAAGTCAGTTACATTCAACTGGCATTAGACAATTATCCGAAATAATCTCTTTATAATCGTTTCAATAGTTTTGTAGAACTAAAAACTCTGGATCTTTGAACATTTACACCCACTTCTCGGACCACACACCCCATTATGTGTTGCATTATTGCAACTAATTAGCCACATCAATATATAAATAAATATCGTTATAATTTTACGCTAATATTTGGAATAAAATGTATAACTGAACCTCATTTTTACTGCGCTTTATTGCAATCTTGTTAATTACAACTTTAACGATATGTTTCACGATCAGAATTTAAGAAAAGTGTAGCTGGAACCGAATTTCGTCCGATTGAGGTATGGTCGGCGATATCTTGCTAATATTACAGTCAATGCAGGGACAGGAAAATGCGTTACTGTTTCGAGATCGGTCAATAGCTTTTTACTGAAATGTGGGGAATGATAGAAAACTACCAAGAAGAATCGTCAATGGGCGGGCGGAGTCTTCCTGCTTTGTTCGAGGCTTGACTTAAGGAAATGAATAACAGATGGCGCTGAGTTGAATACGCGCAATGATGCCACATTGTGCGAAATAAGGGACTTAGACTCAGGCGCGACAGTCAATTTTTTTTGCCAAAGGTGTACATTGATCCTTAAGCTATATTTACAAACATCCGTCTAGGAACTTGTAGACTATGCTGTGTGAAACGGGCGCAAATTCCGGGCATTATGCGGGCCGAACTCCGTTCTGCCGTCGGTCAGCATGTAGCAGTTTGGGGAAATAATCCGCGCTACTGAGAACGGTCCCGAATACAGCAGAAAGAACTTGGAAATTAATTTTCGCTGTGCGTCAGACGGGGTCATAGTCCTAAGTAGCACCTGCTGCCCGACGCTAAACGTTTGCGTCCGCAATCCGTCGTGCTTGCGTTGCCGCTTCGTAGCTTTTTCTACCAAGAATTCATGTGCTTTCTTGATGTCATCCTCGGATTCTTCTCGGGTTGATCCTTTGGGTAACGCAACATCCTTTCCGCCAGCATGGGTGCTTGCGTTCGGAACTGTAGATCCACGGGACGAAAATTTGTTGCGCAATTTACGGTGTTATTGAAGTATTCCTCGATCCTCGGTATGTGTTTAACCCAGGAGGCATGATTATCTCCAATTAATGTCCTTATGTACACGCTTAATTGTTTCATGAATCGTTCGCTATTATTCGATTGCGGATTGCGGATTGACGAATAAACGACTCTGATTCCTTTCTCCTCTAAAGCCTTCTTCCACTTCGGGCTGGAAAATACGCTCCCGTGGTCAGTCAACAGGGCTTTAGGGCGTCCACAATGCGGTACATATTTTTCTAAGATGATCTTCAGTGATCCCTTCGTATTCAGCCTTGCGACTGGGTACAATTTTACATACTTAGTGAAAGCATCCAGGACCAGAAAGATGTGGCGGAACCCGCATCTGCCAGCCGGAATTGGCCCGTAGTGGTCCGCACATACCAACTCGTTTGGTCCTGTCGGCACCATGTGTGCGTACGGCCCAGCTGTCCTCACATTCGGGTGTTTCGCCTTCTGGCACATCTCGCATGTGCGAGTGCATTTTGCCACACTCCTCCGGAGTCCTTTAGTGAAATATTCTCCGCGGATAGTTTGGTATAGCCGTTCGGTACCTGGATGTCGCACTGGATATGGTACGTACTTGCCATGCGGAATTTAGTTCTTCGGGAGCCATGCTTTCCAATCGCGTCTCGGCATTTTCCCTACGGAAACAAACGCCGTTTTCCATGGTGCAGAGCATCGCGATGTTGCGGATACGTACTTCGTCCGCGCATTATCCCCGTAACAAGTACGCCCGAACCTGTTGATGTCCGCGTGCGCTTCCTGCGCCGCGATCAGCTGTTCCTTGAAACGGACCGAGGTCGTGCCATCGTCAAGTGTCATTGCCGCGACCAATATCTCGTTCGCCGCAGACGCTTTTGCTCTCAGACGGATCGTCCCTGGCGTTGCGGCTCAGGTATCGCCATCACATTCTCAGTCCCTTTGCAGTATTCGATATGGATATCGAATTGTTGCAAAAACATCCCAGCGCGCGATGCGATTACTTGTGAATGTGGCGCTTCGGAGGAATATGAGAGCCTGATGGTCAGTCTCAGGTAGGTGGTATACCCCAGAGGTATTTTGAACTTCTGAATTGCAAAGAAAATTCCCAGCATTTCGATTTCGCAAACAAAATACCTCCCCTCTGCCGGTCGTAAAGTTCGGCTTGCGGTTGCGACGATTCGCATGTTACCGTCTTCTCCGCGTTGGTTGAGGCAGGCTCCAATCCCCTGATAGCTTGCGTCTGTGTAGAGATAGTAAGGTTGGCCAAACTGGGGGTGGGCGAGACAGATTCGTTCCTTAAAGATCTGCTTTATCTTTAAGAACGCAGCCTCCTGTGGCTCTCCCCATTCCCACTTTTGTCCTGCTTTTAACAAACCATATAATGGCTGCAGAATCTTCGCAAAGTTCGGCACGTTCCCTCTATAATATGCACATACGCCGAGGAAACTTCTCAGCTCTTTTAACTTTGTTGGTGGCGTCATCTCCTCGATCTCTCGGATTTTATCCGGCGAGGGCGTAATACCATCGGGCGTGATCCGAAATCCGAGGTATTCTACTTCGTGCGTACACAAAGTGGCTTTCCGGCTTAACGTGATCCCGGCTCGTGCCATTACTTGAAGCAACGTTTCCAGGTGCATCACGTGCTGTTGGAATGATTCCGACGCCACCAATAAATCGTCTACATAAATGGTACAAAACTCCTTAACTTCCGGTGGCAGCACGTGGTTCATGGCCCGAATAAATGCCGAAGCCGCGTCTTTCAGACCGAAAGGCAATTTGTTGAAGCACATTTGTCTCCCCTGAAATACAAATGCGGTATACGGCCGGCACTCTTCAGCCAGTACCACCTGGTTAAACCCGGAGGTTACGTCGAGCGTTGATAGCCATGGTTTCCCGTGAAACCGCGTCATCAGTTCCGGTATGCGCTCGGTCCGTTCACCGTCGGCCTCAATCCTCAAATTGAGCCGCGCATCCAGACACGGACGAACAGATCCGTCCTTCTTCACGACAAATGTCATAGGATTTAAATGCATTGACGGGCGGGGCGCGATAATTCCCATTCCTCTCCATTCTCCGAGATTGCTACCTGCGCCGCCTGCCGCAACTTGTGGGGCACACTATAAGTCCGTCCCCGCAGTGGTGAGGTATCTGTTACTCGGAACCCGTGCGTGTAATCCTTTATCTCCCCAGGGCGGTAAGAAAAGGCCTGCAAATTGCTTGTCAGCATCTGGCAAAGCTGTTGCTTTTGCCCTGGCGTCAAGTTTTTGTTTCCCCGCACTTTACCGGTTAGGTCCTCTAATATGAGATCTCGCTCGTCAGCTAATGCGCATATAGCTCTTCCTCCGTTATTCAAATTGCCTTGCATTCCGTGGTGTCTTGCATTGGTTTGGAACTATTTATTCCAAGGCTCTGCTCACAGGCCTCATGTTTCCAATGCAACACCTCCGGAACCAAATTTGTCACCGTCTTATTTCCCCAATCCAGAATGACTTTACGTTTTGCTAAGAGGTCGCATCCAACGATCACATCTTGCGTCAAACCGGGTACTATAAGTAGTGGCAACATTAACTCGCTATTCGCGACTTTCACGGGGATTAGCGCTTGCGTGCTAACGATCTTTTCTCTCTTTCCTATTGCAGGAACCACCGTAACTTGCGTTGTGGGAATTTACTTTTAGCCGCCGGATTCTATCTTTCAAGCGTAGCAGAAATTTCTTAGACATTACGGAGACAGACGATCCCGAGTCAATTAAAATATTCGCCCGTATGCCATATGCAATAATATCTACACGGGGACACTTCGCGCGCGCCATGAGCTGTCGCCGGATACCATATCTTCTTCTTCTTCGATATTTTCCGGTCCTTCGCCGCGCCAATATTCCAAACTGCCGAGGCAAATGCTGTCGGAGTTTGCAGCGTCCCCCGAAAAATCTCATTGTGACGGCGGGGAATTAGACACGTTGCTAACGCCGCCCACATTTTCCTCTGTCGCCTTTGCCACATATTTCCGGTTCCGCGTTTTCAATCGAGATCGCGTTCACTGGAAATTCTTGTGGATACGCGGATCGGTTGTTTCCCGACCGCTTGATGATTTTTATCATCCTTCCATTGTGCATTTCCGTTCTTCCATTTCTTCCCTCCATTACGATTGCCGGAATTTTGATTGGAAGATTTCCCATTCTGTCCATCAGCATAGGAAGCTTTATTGCCGCCATGCGGTCGCTTAGACTCGCTTTGCGCTTCGCCATGGTTTCGTTCCGCGTCTTGTCTCGCCAGATTATCGGCCATTTTCCCGATTCTGTCAAGGTTACCGACGGTTTCTAGCAGTTCTGGTATCGTACGAATGACCACGGGGTTAATGAGTGACTGCACTTGTGGACCAAAGTGCGCGATCACCATCTCTATGAATTCTCCGTCCGTCATTTTGTCGTCGAATTGCCTACACTGTACCAGCAAAGTTTTCACGTAGCTTTCCATCGAATAATGCCACTTGGGAATGTACCTTCCTTGGTACAGCTTTATCCTCGCCTGGTTCTGGATCTTTTTCGACCAGAAGGTCTCAAGAAACAGGACTCTGAACTTCGGCGTAAGATAAGTTAGTTTCGGGACGCAATTTTCAGCCAGAGTCTGTCTGTTTCTGAAAATGATTCCTCGACTAACACAAGCTTCATGGAATCAGGCACTCCTTTGATTTCAAAATACCGCTCCATTTCGGTAAGATAAATTCTAGGATTTTACGTCTTTGCGGGACCCAAAACGTGGCAACTTAAGCTCGATATTAGCTGCTGCGTACTGTGCGTAATTCGCGTGAACAATACTCCCGCTAGCGTTGGTACTACTCACTTCCTTCATTTTGGATTCCAACTGCGCCAGTTTTGAATTAGTGTTCTGCGCAAGTGTTTGCTGTGAGGCTTGCAAATCCTGTTGTGCCGTTTTGTACTCGTTCAACCGAACTTGCAACCTCCGACACCTTTGCATTAACAGCCTGCAAGCTTCGTTCAGTATTATCCTTAATCTCGTGGACAAATTCCGAGATCTGACCGAGACTCTGGTGGCTTTCTTGCCGCACGTGCTCGACAGATTTTTCGGTCGCGTCCAGACGCTTCGAGATTTCCGTGCTTGATTCCTGCAATGCAGTGCACGTTGCCTGAATCGTATCTGTGCGTCTCTCCAACACTGAAACATTCGCTCGCATCTCCGATTTGAATGCACTCATTTCACGGGTCATTTCCTCGCGAAAAAACGGACAATTTTCCGTCCATGCCCTTCAATAAAGCACTTTGTGATTCAAATTTTTTACTTAACTCCTCCCGTAATGAGACGGAACTTTGGCTTTGTGCATCTAATTTCTGATTTTGCGAAGCCATTTGCTTAGTTATCTCCTCCCTCAATGAGACAGAACTTTGACTTTGTGCATCCAATTTCGAATCCAATTTCTTGTTCATTTCTGTTTGCGAAGCCATTTGTCTACTTAATTCCGCCAGCATGTTAAAGATTAGGTTCGGGTCTTGAAATTGTGCGGTCGCCGGTGGCAATTCTACCGTACTTTGCGACGCACCATGTGTTCCAATATCTGCCCGCATGGGTGAATTTTGAACGGTTTCATTGTCTGGGGTTGGAAAAATCCCTAACTGTTCCCCATCTACTGATGCATTTGAATGGATGCTACGCGTACTAGGAGTATCATTGCACTCTTCATCCGCCAACGGCATTTCGCGTACTTCCGGTGCTTGATTCATCGCGTCAGTTTGCTCGGAAATGTTATGAACAATAAATTGATCCGCCCTATTAATGGTGCGCGATCTCAACTTCATAGATTTGATCGTAAGATACAAAATTTCAACTCCGAACAATTTGAACAATCGACAACAAACAAAATACAACCGGCACGATTTAACTCGAAAAGTACAGCATTAAACAAATTTCGCGCATAAATCCCTTCAACATGAAATAAAAACCCATCCAAAATTGAACAACAAGGAAAAACAACGATGTTTCATGCGACACAAATACCTCAACACATGAGCAAAATCAGCATAAAGAAAAATCTTAACTTTTACCATGCATTAAAATTTCAAAAGCACTGACTCTATCTTTAATTTTAAACTAACCATGCTTGATGCAAGTGAACGAAAATATACTTGAACAACTGATTGAAATAAATCACACATTTAGATTTAAATCAAGCATGGCAAACAAAGCAAACCAATTTCAACATAAAACTTATTCTAAAATAATAAAATAAATCCACACAGGTCACATCCATGGATTTTTTTTTTTTTTTTAGACTTGTGAAATTCTCAAAATAATTTCGACTTGCAAAAGCCCGAAACGTTGGGTGCCAATTGTAATAGAACCAATTTTGGGTGGTCAGAAAAAGGGAGGGGGGATTTATAATTAAATCCAAAATAATTTCTGAAAATGGAAAATACATATAATAATGATGCTATAAGGGGATCTAATAGGTTACTAACTAGAACCATGAATTTCAGACACAAAATAAAACCTCATTTATTGAGTCTTATGGCCTTACAAGGTCGGGTAGTAATTAACGTTACGTTAAACACAATTAGATCAGCAAAAACAAGCAATACCCGACGTTTACAATTCGCCGGAGTAAGCAAACAAAACTGAATGAAATATCTCAAACAAGTAATAAAAACAGCAAAGTTAACATTGAAATCACATGGCAACACAGGCCATCAAATTGAAGCTAACATTTTACTGTACAAAGGAAAAAATCCCAGGGGGCGCCGTATAAAGTGAATGAAAAGCATCAAAATTGAATTAACAAACAGCAAGATGCTTAAAAAAAAATTGAATTGAAATATAAATCCAGCTAGCTCAGAATTTAAGTGGCGGGAGCAGAGTCTTAACCCAGGCGTCGCTTAAGGGCACATAAGTCTGTTAAAAATCCACTGGATAGTGACCGTCGTTTCTGGTACATTACCATAGTATCATCGCCGTGATGGTGAGCGACAAACACAATGCCACTGCAGCAATGGAAGCTAAATAAGCGGCTACGACCGCGTTATTAGCATAACTTCCGAATAATGGCAAGCACGCCACTCAACATCTCGCTTTCCCAAAGCAAGAAATGATCAACCACAATGATCATCAGAAAGCGTGCCGGCTAGCACGTCTGTTCACCAGCTCGTCTTGGACCCAAGTCACGTCCGTTCATCAGCTCGTCTTGGACAGAAGTCACGTCTCAAAATGGCTCCTTCCTCTTCCTCGGCTAGTTGCACTCCACATGTAAAAAGAACTCCACGGAATTAGTCTTGTAGCCCCCAATAAATGTTCAGGATTGGCTAGCTACACATTTCCGTCGTCACGTGTTTAATATCACGCGTCGCATTCGCTGACTCCTCGCGCGTTTCCTACTTGGCCTTCGGGATAGCGGCAAGGTGGGGTAGTTCGTTGACCGAATTCCAACGGGACTCAAGCCGGGCTGGCCCGGCGTCACCTTGTCGCCTCGCCTGCTCCATTGTTCCACCCTCAACGGTCGAAATGGCAGTCTCTAGCCTTCAATATTTAAGCGTTCTGAGCCATGCGTTTACAGAAAAATTAATTTATAATAAACTATACCTTTTGCCGCCCTGGTTTAAACATACATTTAACCTATCCAGACAACCCTCATTATTTATAATTTATTTACACGTTCCAAGATTAAATAATTAATAAACTTGAATATAATAAAAAAGGAAAAAAGAAAGAAATATGAATATAATTAATAATGATTTGATTATATTCATTGTGGGTGACGCTGTCACACCACAAGGCGTAGTGACACTGACATGGCACTACTTGCTAATCGATAATAAATAAAATAAACCTATTGAAAGAGAAATAATTATTTAAAAATGCAGCATTCTCTAATAAACTATTACTTGTGAGAGGTGGGTAAATATTGAACTCCATCTGTTGGCCACATCAATGAACTATCTCACCGTCGCGGTGCAGTTGTCTCAAATCGCGTATGCGCTATGGCAGCTGCGCGGAAATTCGGAATGGAGGGAGTTAGGTTTCCACGTAGCAGTTTGTGACAACCTTGTTCTGTGACAGTAATATATATTGTTTCTGTGCATGGAGGAAGGAATTCCTCCATGTTTCTGTGGTACAGAGAGATCGAAAAAGTTTGTAACATCGTCGGTAGAGCGCAGCAGCAGCTGTGATTTTTTATATGCCTTGGGTGGAATGCAGGAAATCGTGGCAGAGCTCACACAGTCCGGAGTTCGTGGACACAATGCTGGCCATATCTTGTAATTATCAAAGAGTGCTTAAGGTTTCGTTGCGAGATGAATTACATTAATGAACTATTAAAGAAGGCATTCACGTTACTATCCTACAACAAAAAAATTAATGAGAAACTTTTGGAAAGACTTGCATCACATTTAAACATTTCGTAGTGACAAGAAAGTACTAAAGAATCTCGATTGAAGAAGTTTAACCGTAATGTGTAGATAAAAAAATATATAAGTGGATATGTGGCTGCAATGTGAAAAATGCGCTTAAGGCCCTCTTCACACTGCGCAATTACCAAGCGACGCGCTGGAGACTATAGTATCTTGAGAGTATCCAGTAAATCACTTCCAATGTTGTGTAATGGGGAGGCACAAACGGCGCCACTACCAAGAGACGCGTATCCTACGCGTATCCTACGGGTATCCTACCAGACCCAGGCGACCTGCAAGGAAGTCGGACAGTCGCGTCTCTGGCGAGTCTTGTGAAACATGGCGGATGATCACGCATTCAATATTAAGTTTTTGAGTGAAATTGGGAAACATCCTGAACCGTATAGTTACAGTTTGCCTCAGTATTCGAGGAAGGACGTCGTGGAAAAGAGTTGTGCTGAAGTGGGGAAGCAGATGAAAAAGTCAGGTATGTGTATGGCACAACTAATTACTTTATAATTCCGTTTGACACCTTCTTGTTTCTATTTTCGTTCTTATTAAACAATTTAAATTCAATTAAGTTACTTAGATTCATTTTGAAGCATTGCGGAAAGTTTGCGAAGTATCAATGGTATTTTATATTAAATAACTGTGAACGTTTTTCGCGGCGGCAGCACTGTAGAAAACACTCTCGGGATTCTAGCCGCGTCAAATAAAAGTCGACTGGCGCCGTTTCGAGAGCCGGCACTGCTCCCATTGTTAAGCAGGGCTTGACAATGGGAGCAGTGCCGGCTCGAAACGTCGCCAGTCGACTTTTATTTGACGCGGCTAGAATCCCGAGAGTGTTTTCTACGGTATTTTATATTGTTTTCTTCATTTATTTAACTGTCAGAACTTGTAATCAGTAATGTTCTTTATAATTTAAAACTAATTCAATCTCGTTTAATTTAATATTTGGCGTCTATAGATTGCTGTGCAAGATTCTGACAATGCTACATTGTTACGTTTTCTGAGAACTTACTGTAGGGATAATAATCGTAATATTATTAAGTTTAAGGGAAGGAGGGAGCAATCAGTCTCCATCATATAGTCAACAAGCAAATTATTCAACATCAAGCATTTTTGTAACAATCAACAAACAGTTTAGTAAAAAATGAAGTTATATATATATATATATATATATATATATATATATATATATATATATATATTTTGTTAGTTGTCATTTGTAAATTAGCAACTTGTCATTTATCAAGAAATTTAAGAAGTTATAATTATGAACTATGAGAATATGGGATCTTACGTAGTTGGTGGTAAATATTAAATATTTTTTGGTGCATTGTGTTAAATCAAGATACTAACTGTAGGGTTGCCACCTTTCTTTGGAACAATGTGAGTACGTTTATGTTTTGGGATGGCAAAAATACAGTACGCTGTATGGAAAAAAAGAGTACGATTTTTGTTAGTGCTTGAACGCGTATTTTTCATTGCTATTTGAGACATTCAACAAATACTTATTTTTTCTAAACATTTCGACAGCATATGTAAAGTCAATATTTAAATAAAAATATATGATGAACTAATACTTCAATAAGTTGAGCGAAGATTTGTTTGTTTCATTTCTCCGCTTTGCATTCATGACAGAGAAAACTCTCTCTCAATGGATGTACTGGTACAACTGGCCAGTACGGGTAAAAGCAATTATTTTAATGAAAATCTTCACTTTTATTGAATATGTACTGTCATTTTTTTAGAAGTTGACAAATCAGTAAAATTTTTATGATCGAGTTTTCCAAGAAACTCATTTAGCAGTACTTTTCTTCATATAAAATGATCCATAGCAATTTGCAGTTTTAAAGCTTCAAAAGCACACACAAAATGTTCATATCTAATAGGTGACAATTTGGATATGTACACAACACAATTACACAATGTACGAATAAAATCAATGGGCCAGGGGCATTGACCACAAAAGAATAAACTATTTGAACAGAAAGTACGTGGTCAGCTGACTGCGGCCGAATTGCCCACGACAGGAGAAGGTATTGCTACGTTATCGGTCGAATGCGGCAAAGTAGCGGACAAATCCCACGGTTTCGTTCTGATGATATTTTCGTATCTATAAAGTCAACCAGCGAGATGAGAATGCGTGTTGGCTAAAAGGAGTATTTTAACGTACTCTGTTACTTTCATAGATTATTGAGCACACCATCTGAAGAGAGTACAATACTCTACTACAGAGTACGGGTGGCAATCGTAATTGTCAGAAAATGTAATTAACACCGCGTTAGGTACCTTGGACGTTGATTTGTTTTTCATTAGTTTAATATCTCTGTTACTAGTTTCAATTTCACAATTTCATAAATGGTCGTTATTTGCTATTATTTACCATCACTGTCAGGTTACTTTCGTTTATGTTTCAGCTTCAGAATGTAAAGAAAGGTGGAAGAACTTGAGGTCGGTTTTTGTTCGACATTTGAGACCCCTACCTTCTGGCTCAGGATCAAAGAAAAGAAAAACGTAATACTTAATGGAAGCAATGAAATTCGCGCAACCATTCGTGAAGACGAACACACCTGCTGCCCCTGGACATGTGCCGTCGATCTTACAATTACCTCACCCTGAATTCGACGAAAGTGTCGATGACATTCTGGAAAACCCAGGTAGATCTCAGAAGATCACCCTTCCCCCATCACTACCACAACAATCGGCTTCCAGTATGGACCTATCTTCACAGAAGCCACCATCAATCATTATCCAGTAATTACCACTGTGTCATCCACCAACTGGACAACCTCAGCCCTCCAACCAAAATAAAAAGAGACCTGGCCCTAAACGTGGAATATCAACCACTGATGTAGATACCACATTCATGGAGTTTCTCCAGACAAAAACAGCTAGACTCCCAACACGAAACTTCCATGATACAATTTATTTAATTAAGTACTTCATTTTAAAACTGCGTTTACTTAACTAATTGTTTTGTTATTTTCACATATTACTCCATAAATTGTTTTATACACAGACGGAAAAAAAAATCCCAACACCAAGAAAAAATTATTGTAGAGTAATGAAATTTGGACAATGCATTTGTCAAGTTAACATGTTTAATTGATTAAATTTTCAAGATCACAGGTTAATTTAAGCTCAAGAAAATGCATTTCAAATGTGAAATACTGTTAAATTAATAGCCGGTGTAACCTCCAGAATTTTGAATGCAAGCCTGCAAACGTGAATGCATTGTGTCATACAGGTTTCGAATGTCACTTTGTGGTATGGAGTTCCATGCTTGTTGTACTTGTGCTGTCAATACTGGGACGGTCAGTGCTGGCTGTGGATGATGCTGGAGTTGTCGTCCAATGATATCCCATACGTGTTCAATTGGAGACAGATCTGGTGATCTCGCAGGCCAAGGTAACATGTCGACACTCTGTAGAGCACGTTGCGAGACAACAGCGGTATGAGGGCGAGCGTTATCCTGTTGAAAAACTCCCCCTTGAATGCTGTTCATGAATGGCAGCACTACAGGTTGAATTACCAGACTGACGTACAAATTTGCAGTCAGTGTGTTTGGTATAACCACAAGAGTGCTCCTGCTGTCATAGGAAATTGCTCCCCAGACCATGACTCCAGGTGTAGGTCCAGTGTGTCTAGGCCGCAGACAGTTTGGTTGCAGGCGTTCCCCTGGCCTCCTTCTGACCAACACTCGGCCATCACTGGCACCAAGGCAGAACCTGCTTTCATCAGAAAACACAACAGATCTCCACTCCGTCCTCCAATGAGCTCTGGCTTGACACCACTGGAGTCGCAAACGGCGATGGCTTGTAGTCAGTGGAATGCACGCTACAGGGCGCCTGGCTCGGAGCTGTCCTTGAAGTAACCGATTTCTAACAGTTCGTTGTGTCACTGTGGTACCAACTGCAGCTCGAATTTCTGCCGCAGACGCAGTACGATGCGCCACAGCTGTACGCCGAATACGGCGGTCTTCCCTCTCAGTAGTGCCACGTGGCCTCCCGGAACCCGGTCTTCTTGAGGCAGTACCATCCCTTGACCACTGCACCCAACAATCATGCACAGTGGATACATTCCGGCCAAGTCTTTCTGCAATATCGCGAAAAGAAAATCCACCTTCTCGTAGCCCTATTACACGACCTCGTTCAAACTCGGTGAGCTGTTGATAATGGCTTCTTCGTCTTCTTAAAGGCATTCTTGGCTAACATCAACTCATTATGTCAAATCTCAGCGGTAAATAACGTTCACAAACTTTACAGCGCGTATTTAAAGCAAACCTGATTTGCAAGCTCTGAGTAGCGCTACTAGCGCCACACTTATGCGCGAAGCGCGAAATTTGAATCGATGTCATCTTTCAGATGTATAAACACGCCTACCAAATTTCGTTTATCTAACACAAGTCTTTCTTGGTGTTGGGATTTTTTTTTCCGTCTGTGTAATTATTAAACGGCAGTGAACATTCCTTTCTATATATGGATGGCACCATATTCTTCTGATTTTTCTTTTTTCTATAATAATTGTAATAATAATAGGTGACACACACATTATCATCACTTGACGAATCTTCACTTGAAATTATGATAAACTCGCTCAGAAGCCACAATGCTCACCACGGCTAGTGGCAGACTGTATCGCTTCACGGTCGGTTCACAGTATCCTCAGTGTGTAGTACTAGGTCACCTGTGGGTATCGTACTCGCAGGCAACTCAAATTGACGATACTCAAATCTCAGTCGCGTCGTCTCATAATTGCGCAGTGTGAAGAGGGCCTTACTGTTTTCGATGTGTTTTTTTCGGGGTTGAATTTAACTGATCACGCGATGGAGTCTGATTTTGTTCACCTTACAGGAAAAATTCAGACCCACGAAAAATCAGCAGATCATACTAATATTGAGATTAGGAATATCTGGTAAAACAAACATTCAGAATCAATTTAATTCTCAGTACCATCTCGCTATCGTTAAACTAGTGCCTATTGGGTAATCCAGCACTGCCTGTAATTCAACTCGTCGGTTTTTAGATAATCAGTCATTGTTTACCATTTGGTCAATTTTAAAGTATTTATCAGCATTACTTCAATTTCATAATCATTTCTTTAATCCGGTAGCACACGCAGGTTATGAGACATTCAAACGTTGTAAATTTTTAAGTTGCGAGATTCTTAGTCACCCCTGAGCTTTTCTTCCAGGCATCTTTCACTTCAGTAATGAATATCAGTAACCCGTCGAAAAATTTCAAGGTTGTCACTACTTAAGCGAATCACTTCTGCCGCCACTGTGTTCAAAAGCAATATTGATGCCAACTCGCAGTTCTGGGAGGTTTGTTGGCTGATAAGCCCTAAATACTGAATCTTTAAAAAAAACGCACACCCAAAAATCGCATGGGGAAAAGTTGAGAGAACGTGGAGGCCATGACATAAATTGTTTATAGTCATACCTATCCGTCGCTATCTTGTCGACTGCTAACGTCTGCGCTCTCGTGACAATTTGAAACGAGGCTGCAAAATGTTTTGAGTTTTTCTGTATGGCTAAAGTTTTAGGCTACAGTATAGCTACAATAAATGTGTGAAATCGCTTCAATCATTTATAATAATACTGTACATTAAAATCTGTAACTGCAGACAACTTCATTTCTTACTAATCTTATCACTAATGTAACATAAACATTGGAAAAATTATGAGGACGTGCGAGGGGGGTATATGAAATTATTAAGAGTGGTTGAGTGAAGGGCCGAACGAAAAATGCAGTTTAGATAATCTTCATGTTTGTCAAATGAAGGCTTGCAACACACCGAATCTGAAATTTTCTATTCCAAAATTTGTGAAAGGTTTTGGCAAAGCCTTAATGGAATATCATTTTCCATTTGTTTATGAAACTATCGATCAAAAATTCTTTAGAAATTTACGGTGGCAAGTGGACTCCTAAGTTTTGCATGAACACTGTAACAATATTTCTGCAGTTTATAATTTTTTGTAAAATAATTAAATCAGTAATTCTAAAAAAATTGATACCGGAGGTAATTTTTTTCGTTGAAAAACATAACACATAGAAATTTATGAATTGTATAATAAATATGTCGTGAAAAGACTTCTTCAAAAAAATTTCTAAGATCCATTTTTTAATTGAATTTCTTTCGCGTTTTGGTTTATATGTTCTTATACCATTCGATTCACAGTTTCAGAATAAATATCATTAATTCTTTTTTTTTAAATGTTGTTATCACTATTTTTTAAAAAAATTATTGCCAAAAAAAAAACAACAAAAAAAACACAATCTCTGCACGATTCCTTATAATGATTCCTGGGTGCATGCCCAACACTACAACATTAACGCGTAACTATTACAAATAGTTTTGTTGTATAAATAGGCTCCGAAAATTCCGAAAGAGGTCTTAATCTGTAAACACAAACATTGACACCACCTAAAGCTTATAAAGGAAATAAAAGAAGGATAAATGTGAATGAGTGCAAAGAAATATATGAAACTGGTTTTAAAAGAGGCCAGTCATCTTTCGTTTTTAATTTATCCAGTCAGTAATCTTGGTCAAAGACAATCAACAGACAAACAACGTATTACACGAGGAGCTTGTGCTCAAAATGATCGCTAGCCATAGGTAAGTGTCTTTCTCTTCCTTGGGGAAGATAAGTGAGTCTCGATACCTCGGGAGAATAATCGCGATGGACTGGAAGGACAATAACCTGTCCATCTACCTGCTGGTCAATGTGACCATCTTTACCACCAGAGATTTTGTCGCCGGTAAAGTGAGTTAGTGGGGGTGCCTTAGCCAGATAAGCTCTATGTGTACGCATCAAAATGACGTGCAGCAATTCATACTATTCGCTATGTGAATTAAGCCAGTTGAACTTGCTGCAGTCCAAAACGGCTGCTCAATGCCTGACTAGCTAAATATGAAGCGCTGTGACGGCATAACTGCCTGCGTGTGGCAGCTAAACTTTACCTAACAGAAGACGTGGGCTGAACCTATATATATGATGAATGAGCTAGGTGTGTATAAGTAGTATTTGGTAGTTTCAGTGGCTTTTGGGTGAGGAATTAGGAATGCTATGTACTGACAGCAAACTCAAACCGCCCGCTTTACTGCAACATAGGGGGCGCCGATAGAGGGGAATAGCGCTGGCGCCAGCAGCCTCCGACTGTGGTGGTCTCTGACGAGAACGGCAACGTGGTCCACTTTCCCTCCATCAAGAGCAGGGGCATTGACTTTTGATTGAGCCATACCGGTATTTGCCTGAAGAGACTTAAGTAAATCACTGAAAATATGAACCAGGATACCCCAAACGGTTAACGAATCCGCCTCCCAAGGAAATCAAAGCTCGTGCGTTTACAACTCACCCACCTGGTTCGTTCGGATGTCTTGCTCCTGTTGTGATGTGCCTGCGCTATATCCATATTTTCTCTGTGTTGTCGGACATGGAGGAAGTAAACCGCTGTTCTGACATCGTCAAATGTATATATACTCTTTGAATATATAATAATTTCTGTTGAAGCGAAAGGCAGACTAATCAGATGTGGGTACTAGTTTTAGCAGATTCCACTGTATGACGGTTAAACGAAAACATTTATGTAGGAAATAGTCACCCGGATCACTTCGGATTGTTAGATATCGTCGTATCTCGTTACACTCTGTATGCATCACCGTTTGTACAATCACTGAAAGTTAAGTTTGGCCGTTTTAGATGTATAACAAACAAGTTCAAGAGTGCATCAAAATGATAAACAGATAAGGATTCCCATTACACACGTTTTTATCTTCATCAAATGATACATGACTATACAGAGTTGCCTGTGATGGAATGGAAGTGCACGTTTTAATCAGGTTGAAAAGCGTCAGAGAATCTAAGGATCATAAATGACTAATATGGTGCGATCGCAGGAAAAGAAGAAAATGTTACAGGTATCTTGGTACATAAGAAAAGAAAATATTGAAGAAGGCTCTATCCAGAAGAATGGAACTAGTGAGAAAACATGCTGTTACGAAAAAATATAAAAATTTATAAGTAGCAACAAACGTACTTTTTTGAGAATCATCGAGTCTACTACAACTCGCATGCCAAACACCACATCTGTTTATGTATCAAACGATTTTCTTCTAATCCTCTCATGTAACAACTGTCTCTTCTGACTTGTTTCCACCTTTCTTCTCTAGCTCTTTCACCCTTCCGCATCCCGGCATTTGCCTGGAGTGATTTGGGAAACCATGGAAAACCCAAATCTGGACGCCCGGACGGGGATTCGAACCGCAGTCCTCCCGAATGCGAGGCCAGAACGCTAGCCGTTACACCACCACGCTTTGTTCTCACTTCTATGGACCATTTCTTCTGCTACTCGTCTGATATGTCCATACTATAAGAACCGGCGAGTATATGTTTCCTCAAGTTCAATTCGACTTTCATTCATTGCATTTTTATGTTCTCATTTTATATGTATTTCATGCAAGATGCTTTTGCTCTTATTCAAAAGAAATCCATTTAGACTTCTCTCGCTTCCCCGGTTTCAGATTCATACAACAGTATACTCCGAGCTATATACATGATACAATATTAATGTACAAATTTACTAAGAAATTATCGCAGAGAGTCTCTTGACATTCATTGTATCCAAACATTTGCACACAGCATAGTAACTGTTTTAACTCTGGGGAATGATGGTTATAGTTTGAGCGAGTCTGCATGTTCTAGAAACACCATCAATACACTGAGTACAGATATCATCTACAGCCTGAAAGATACTGGGAAGCAAAAAAACGATGGTAAAAGATGACTATCTCACTATAATTGTATTTCGTAGCATGATAAGTAGTAAACTAAAGAAGTTTTATCAATGGAGAATTTCGATGTGCTAAAGCAACTCTGACTTCTCCTTAACGAACCCAATACCAGATCTCAGAGCCAATGACACCAATCAAGTATAAAAATATCTTTGTGTGTGCCGTAATTGAAAGCCATCACGTGATGAAAACTCGCTGGCGGTGTTCTCCGACCTCGCGGTTTCAGTACGTATCACTGCTTGCTGTTGTGTAATCAGTGCCTTTACGTAAGAGATATTACATTATGTTGCTGCTTTGAGGTTAGCAGTAGCCAGGAGTAATAAGATACCTAGAGATAACATACTGCTAAGTCCACAGGACCAGCGCAACTTCCAACTTTCACAGATTAAGGAGGATGGTACTCCTGTACGAAGTGTTTGCCCCTTTGACTTCATTGTTTTCCGTTGGGTTTCACGGGTCGTCGACATCGAGATCATTAGAGCCTACACAAGATGGAAGACACGGAACCATGCCGATATTCACCTGGAGTGGTTTCGTGAAACCATTGAAAAGCTAACTATGTCCGGACGTGGATTTGAACTCCGGAATACAACGCCCGATAAAATTGCATGCCAGGCCAGGATAGGTTTCTTTGACTTCGGGTCCATCACCTTAGCGCGTGAATTACAAAGCTTGAAAATAAATCACGTTGCAGTGATCGAAACTCATGAGTTACCTCACTTTGTGATATAATTTAACCTCAAATTATTGTAGGAGCTATTACAGTTTTTTCATTGGTATGTAGCAGATGAAGACACCTCGTGGCCAAGTTTGTTAAAACGTAATGACGGTGTACAAAGAATACTCAAACGAAAAGAGAATTTTCAAAAATCATTTATTTCACAGAATTTCTTGTTAATCAAATAGCCCTCAAAGAGAGAGTACATCAGATACAATGCAAGTACCCAATAATTTTGTTTAAAAAAGGTTTTTTTTTGGGCTTTACGGATCGTTTACATTGAAGAGGTTTGGCGACAACGGATAGGAAGGAATTCTGACATGGCCTATTGAAGGAACCATCCCTGCAATTCATCTGAAATGATTTCTAAAAACTCACAGCAAAACAGAATGTTCTGGACTATAAAATTTACCCGGAAGCTAATGCAGACTCAGATCACAATTTAACCGTATCAAGGCAGAGACTGAAAATCAACAAAACAAAGAATCAACAAAGGCCAAAAGCACTGGACATAAACAAGAAAATCATGTGAAATAATTTCATATGAGACCAATATTGCAGAGAAGTAAACACAGTTCAAGGGAAAAACTGAGGAGAAGATTCAAATGAATAATAATGCAATAAAACATTGTAAGAGGAACCGAATGAAATCTTTGGATAACACAATAACTATTGGAATCGAGCGATGAAAAGACAACAGGGAGCGTCCATTAATTACGCGAGGTCAAATAGTTGAGGGGGTCCGGCGCATTCTCACCAAGGGGGAGGGAGACCTCACCAACGAGGAAAGGGGGGGGGGGGGGAAACTACCAGGTCTCACCAGATCTCACCAAGGCGAGGAGGTCCGGATTTCCGAAAAACAAAATGTTTAAGACGAGAAAAACATCTAAGTCATTGTTCGTGTCCGAAATTGCATTTTCCTCAGAATAATTAAAATTAGCGTCATTTTTAACGGTTTTTAAACAAGTATATTGGTAAAAAAGTAAGATATCTAATCTATGTTATCTTGCACGTGCAAATAATTATTGTCTTGTTAGCAGAACGAGTTGAGGATATTGAGAAGTTACTGAGTATCATGATTTTGGACTGAATATAAATCAAAGCAAGACAAAAGTGATGAAATGTAGCAGAAATGATTCCAATCACAGTAGATTAAATATAAAAATAGGATCGGATGCAATAGGAGAAGTAAGTGAATTCTGCTACTTGGGAAGCAAAATTATAACCTAAGGCCGAAGCAAGAATGATGTTAAAAGCAGAATACCACTAGCAAAAAGAGCCTTCATGAAAAAGAGAAATCTTTTAGTTTCAAATATTGATCTAGGAATTAAAAAGAACTTTTTTAAAACACTACGTGTGGAGCACAGCACTTTGTGGTAGTGAAACATGGACTTTAGGAATACCAAAAAGGAAGAAAATTGAAGCATTTGAAATGTGGTGCTACAGAAGAATGCTGAAAATTAAATGGACAGACAAAGTACGAAATGAACGAGTTTTTGTAATAATGGGTGAGGAAAGAAGTTTGTGGAAGAAGCTTACAGAAAGAAGAGACAGGTTGGTAGGTCATATTTTGAGACATGCTGGATTGGTTAATTTGTTAGTGGATGGAACAGTCGAAGGTAAGAACTGTAGAGGAAGACAGAGATTAGAATATATGAAGCAGATAATTGAGAACGTGGGTTGTAAGGGATATGTGGAGATGAAAAGGTTAGCACAAGATAGGAAGGGATGGAGGATTGCATCAAACCAGTCGAAAGACTGATGACAGCAAAAAAAAAAAAAATGTGTCAAGGAGCACAGATACCTTCTTGTTTGAGATATTGCAGTACATACAACGCGTTAATCGGCATATCTTCTGCATTCTTCCGATGATGCAAATCGGAGTGGGGATCAGAATCTCTGCAACTCCTGCCGGCATCAGCCAATCGTGTCCCGGACAAGGACAACTTGCATTTATTACTTAAAAAAGATTTGGCCGGCACCTCTGCTATCGTTGTAATTTCCGGCTTTGGAATTTGGTCTCACTGCGAAAGCGTAATGTATCTGATGTTTAGCGGTGTACTCAGTCAAGGCTACTTTCTCCATAATCATTACATTTATGAATTCACCGATTTACAATGCGTTGTAATATTAAGTGTGGGAACAACTTTATAGCATGAACAATTTAGTGATTCCAGCGACCACTTCGCTAAAAATTTGACACTTTATCAGAAAAAAATGTGAATGATCACTTTGATTCATTCACCTACATTTTAAGTTATTTCGTGTAAAATATTCTACAATATAGAAATGTTCGGTAAACACCAGTGTCTTCATAAAGAAACTAATTTGTACGAGGCAATCAGGGAAGGTACGCCAAGCTTTGCGCAAAGTTTGCTCGCATCAATCCGGATTATTCCCAGCGAATAAGGCTGCATCATTAGCACAACGTTGTAACATGTGGCAGCCGTTTATTTCTGGCCATCGCTGTATACAACAGGCGGCTTCAAGAGCAGCTCTGCGTGGGTTTTGCTAACGAGGATCCGAATTAGAGCAGGTTAGCAATGCGCGGGAGAAATTGTACACTGAGTGAAACTCCTGCCTGCTTCGGAAAATATTATTCGGTTTCCGGCGTTGGTAGCCCATTGGTAACAGTACTCACACAGATGAAATTGATACGTATCAAGTATAAAGATGCAACAGAACTGTAATATGACTTCACAACAATTAATCACTATGACGCCGAAGAGTTATTGTGTACACAATGTACTGGTTGTCAGTAAAATAATGGAAGTAAAATGTTAGTTACAAAATGAACTTGTGTCACACAATTTTTATATATCACATTGCTAGAAATGTGCGAGCCACAACGAAAGAATTACTAGATTTATTTAAAAAAAATTATAACACTCAGTCTCATTTGAATTATCTGTTAAGCTTGAAGACAATGAACAGAAAAAAAAATATAGGAATCATGCAGTTAAACTCAACTCAGTTACAGATTCCACTTACTGGCGAAATGGGAATATAAATCTTAATATATACCTAATATACTATGAAATATCGTGTATATGTGTAATATAAAAGTAGTAATAATGCTTGTAGCAAACAATAGTTCAAAGAATCCAAATTTAAAAACGTCGTCATTAAGTATAAACATTATTGTTCTGGTTCATTAGAAAAATAGATTTTATATTTTTGGAATCGTAAAAAAAAAAAAAAAAAATAAAATAAAAAATAAAAAAATAAAAATAATAAATCTAAGGAAAACTACACAACTGATCAAACACGAATTAGTTAGTTGTCATCCAGTTATTGTGATGACAATTTGTTAATGCAGGCGCATGGAAAGAGAGATACAGTCAAATATCTTTCGGCAGTGATGTATTAATGCTTAGGTGTTTAGTGGCATGAAGGAAAATACATGAACATAACAAACAAATTCAATTATTTCAAAAATTATAAGGTAAATCTCACACTAGGGGAAGGGAATTTCCCACCACATTTTACCAAAGCTCACTAAGAGGGTGGGGTTCAAATTAAGAAGAAAAAAAACTCACATAATTACTGGACGGGCGCTATCTACATACTTTTACTTTTGAGCCTCTTATTCCATTCCAAGCGTTTTACGTACTACTTTTTATGATTTAAAGGCGAATTTTTTCCTTCAGTGTAACTGCATTTAGAATACCCAAGAAGTATCAGCCGGAAAAAAAAAACAGATACAAGCTTAACGGGACTGAGACGCTAAGGTCCCTCAAAGTGCTCTACGTGTGACTGTATTAATTCTCTCTGAGGTCTGATCGTTGTGGGAAACATGTTGAGGTAACCTTTTTTTAAATGGAGCACACATGTACATTGCTTTCCGCCGCCAGAAAAATTTAATTCCTTTTTTGCTCAGGCAAATAGCCAAAAATAGCAGGGAACCATACTGAAAGAATATCGGAACTGGAGAACTGTTGCATTTAGCCAAGATACGATTAATCAAATACGAAGAACTGATGGGTTCCGTTGTTTTCCAGCAAATGAAAATTTGAGTTAGTTTCTTTACATTCACCGATTTAAAAATAGACTGCGAGCGTGTAAATAAATATGCGAGCGGCAAGAATTTTTTATGCAAACAAAGGATTGTAGTTTCCGGAAAATCTTACCGATGATGACAGTACGATTTGAGAAAGTTACATTTTTTTCCCAGTACCTGTCTGTTGCAAAGCAGTGATTTTATAAAAACTTTAGCATCCAGATGAAGCTGATATAAATATACGATTCAGACGTCTTTAGGTGGAATTACTAAACCCGAAGGTAACAGGATGCCCTTGACTTCTAACTGCTCCTCCGTACTGTTGTTGACATGAGCGAATAACTCAAATCCGTGTGAACAAGGTGCATCTTCTGACCAAACGTTGATATTTGTTTGATGAGGCAGACAAATGCAGAGCTTATATTTATTTTCAGAAGATGCGTTGACGTTATCACACTGCAAATGAAAATATTAAGTGCTCACCTCTCCTAGCGTTCATATCTTCTGACAGAGCCAAAGATCGCAAACAATGTGGCATTACGCTCAACTGCAACCAATGAGTTGTTCGAAGTCGCTGTTGCTGAACTCCTCATTCAAACTTGTTATCACGACTTTCCGTGAAAACTGCTATATCCAGATTTATATAGTCTTCTCCACAGACAGTGATTAAATCAAGATAGACAGTTGACAAGCATCTCGTCTTTGAATTTCAGCAAACAAATAGATCGGTACATACTTTGAAATCAATATTTGTTATTAATCTATGTCATTTAGGTTGGCATATAACCTTTTAAAACCAAGTAATAGAAAATTCTCCAATACATTGCTTTCTACCTAACACATCGTTGTATTTCTAGTGATAATACTGGAAAGGCCAAAACGTATCATCACATAAGAATGATCATGGAAAATTTAAATAAATGGTCCTACTAATAAAACATTGGTGAATAATTAGAATTTAGTCTTAAATCTAAGTACTCACAAAGAGAAGGAAGTTTCGAGTACGGGAGAACATAAATTAGGTACGTAATTTTTTTAAATAAAATCTAATCTGACCCAGAATTCAAAATTTAATACGTTTTCGGACAGATTAATTATTATTTATTTATCAATCTTGTTTCATGGATCCCTGCTGAGGAAGCACCTCTGGGATGTGAAACATGTCATGGTTAATATACATACATACAATATGAGTCATAATCATTGTAAAAACAATTATATGTTACAAAGAAAAATAAAGACAATAAAATAAACATAAATTTTTACAAATTTGTTTTGCAAAAGTCATATTGAATACAATTAATTGTTTTGTTCAAATTCTTGAATGGAGTAGGAGTTGCCAATAAGATAATCTCTCAGTTTTTCTTTAAATATATCTTTATTTTCTGCAAATTGTTTTATACCCTTGGGAAGTTTATTAAACAGATGTATACCAGAATAATTAACTCCTCTTTGTACTAATGACAGAGATGTTTGTGGTTTGTACAAGTTATTTCTGCTACTTGTATTGAAATTGTGTACTTGTGAATTAGAAGTAAACAGGTTACAATGATCTATGACAAAGCACATGAGAGAATATATATACTGAGAACTCATTGTAAGAACACTGAGTTTTTTAAAAAGTTGTCTGCAAGAAGTTCTTGGTTTTACCCTACACAACATCCTAATAGCTCTTTTCTGTGCTATGAAAACTTTTTTACTTTGTGAAGAGTTTCCCCAAAAAATTATGCCATATGACATTACTGAATGAAAATATGAGGAGTAAACCTGTTTCGTTAATTCTAGATCTGCTGTTAGAGAAAGTGTTCGTATTGCAAAGGTGGCACTACTTAACTTCTTCAGTAGTGAAGTGATATGTTCATGCTAACAGAGTTTCTCATCTATTTAATACAAAGGAATTTTATACTCTTTGTTTCTAATATTGTGTTATTTTTATAGCTTACTTGAAAATCTGGATGTGCATAATTTTTTGTTTTAAACCTAATTTAATGTGGTCTTTTTTTTCAAAATTTAGTTTTAATGAATTTGCCTTAAACCAATTTGCTACTTCACTAAGTACTTCATTTACATTAAATTCTAGATTGCTGTTAGGTGTTTTTCTCACAGTCGGGTTAGTGTCTTCTGCAAATAAAAGACTCTATTGCTACAGTTATCCTAATATTATATTACAGAGATGTATGTTCCAGCAGATACGTTGTTTTGTAAGATTCAAAATGTTTGAGCGAACTTTAAAGCATGAAGGTCAGAAACGAAATTTTGCATAGTATTCTGTTTCCGATATAGTGCATCAGCAGCAAAAAACCGTGCTCGGCGTAGAACGCTTTGATGTTGCCAAATAGCAAATAAGTGATGGCCTAAAGAATGACATATTATGGTCCATAAGCAGCTTTCCGGTACTGTGCAAAATAAAGTCGATCTATATAATTTCTGAATTTTTTTATGTACCTGAGGATTCGTATAGTTTTATTCGAGAAGGCAATATCAATACACTGGCGGAAACTGAAAGTGCAACACTCCGACAGAGTTGTAACAAATGGGTTAAATTTTGTCCCTGTGAAGAGTATTAAATGGTTAAAAACAGAAAGTTTTACATGTAATAGTACGATAATTACGGTGCTATTTACTTTGCAAAATTGCTATGTTTTATGGCTTATAAGTGGTGAACACTGTTTTGTAATATGACACTCTTTTGTTCACAAGTTTCTTGTTGACTTAGTATACAAGGGTGAAAAGTGACGATACACCCAAATGCCGTATTGTGAGAAGGGTCGGAGAATTGGCGTGTTTGAAATGGGTGCATCATATCGTAAAATGTCCCGAAGGATTGGCCATAGTGCAATGTCAGTATACAGACTTGTTATACAGTAGATTAAATAAGGCTCTAGTATTCCTAGAACAGGCACAGATCGATACAGAAGGACAACAGCTCGTGAAGACCGCCATATTGTGTGGGTGGCTGTTGCTGGCAGACGAGTGACTGCAGGCCAGATACAAGCAGTGGCTACAGTATGTCACCCCCGAACTATTGTAAACCAATTGCTTGAAGCTGGATTACACTCTCTGACCCCTATGCAATGTGTTACATTAACCTGATTTCATTGCCAGCATCGTCTAACCTGGTGTAACGCAAAACCCAAATGGACATATGAATGTGTTTAGAGACTAATTGTGTCTGTGGCAAAGAAATAATCGACAACATGTACGCAGGCGGAGTGGAGAAACGGCTTACCCTGCTGTGATTTCAGAATGTCACACAGGTCCAGCCACTGGTGTCATGGTTGGGGGCAATCAGTTTCGACAGTAGATTTGAGTTGGTTGTTTATGAAGGCACAATGATAGCACATCACTATAGGTACGCGATACTTCACCCTATTTTGATACCCTTCATGTACACCATCCAAACAGCATCTTCCAACAATATAATGCTCGTCCTCATACTGTGGCCATCACAACATAAGCCTTGAAAGGGGTTAAGATCACAATTTGGACCGCACGATCCCCAGATTTGTCACCAATAGAGCATTTCTAGGGTTCCAGGAGTAGATACATTAATTCACATGGTCACCCAGCACAAACTGTGTAACAGTTGACTGCCCAAGACCTGCAGGCGTAGAGATACATACCCCAAGAAGAAATGCGAACTCTTAGTGATTCAATGCTGGCAAGGATCCACAAATGTATAGGTGTTCAAGGTGGGTGAACTTCTTACTGCAACTGCATCTAAACGTAATAACCTTAGCCTGATCCATTTCAATTTGGTATCATTTTTTCTGGGCATGACCCTGGATATATCTATAAAGTTTCCTAAAATTCCACCATTCCTGTCTGTGTGTTGTATTTTAATTTCCGCCAGTGTATAACAACGCCGTTTCCCATGTTTTAATGTCATTTCGGTTAGTTATTGTTGCCATGTTTACAATAGCTTCAATCTTAATTTACTTATCACACTCTAAATATTTTAAACTGAAATTACATTCTACTGAGAAACATTTATTACGTCCGTTTTAGATTTATGTACTAACCCTACTCAAACAGCTAGAATTCAGCACTTCTACTCGCCGAATGCTTCTTGTTGACTTTTGCCAGAGCAGTTTCCATCTGGAGACACGGTTGGGGAACTCTTTTACCTATGAACATTCAATCATTTCTCACGTAATGTGAGAGGACGACTTGTATAATATTTGCATCTTCAGTGCTGTGGCTTCCAATTGCCTTCGACAACCGCATGCCGTTGGTCGTTTCAAACTCTTTCGTCCGTAGGGGCCGTTTCGTATCAGGTCGTCGGCAAAGAATGGGTAACTCAGTACACCGGATTCAATAACCAGGCTCAAACTCGGTGTACCCCTTGAAGGAGAAGATGAACATTTTAAATATATATTTATAATTTGCAAGTCACAAGATCGTATTTATTAAAGGGCTCCTTCAATCAAAATTAATGTCCCCTTTGTGGACTCCAGTCTCTAATGGAGTTAGGGAATATAAATACAGATAAGCATCAGTGTAGCATGTCATTTACCCCATTATGTCGCTCCTGTCATTGTGTCCCAAATGTGTTTGTAGGAAAAGTATTTTTCCGAAGTCATAAATAAAGTCAATGGGAGCATGTTTGCTGATAAATTCGATGGAATCTACATCGCTGGTCTGTCAGACAATCCCATCCCAAACTCAGAACCCACTCGGTAACACTTTCGTAAAGTGCATGCAGATACAAAGCGAGCGGCTCTTCTCTGTATTTACTCGATACCAGTAATCAGAGTTTCATACGCTATTTGTTTTGTAAACTAAAGGACATCCCTCTTGTTGGTTGGATCTTCCCTAAAAAGGCGCATTAAACCAGAATATCAGACGCAGGACATCGTTTAGAGTGAAATCCAAACCACGGAGCTGATGTGAAAAAACAAAGCTGGAAAAACCTCCCGGTCTCACCGGGTCCTTGAATTTTGAAGGTAAACACGTCATACATTGAGCAACCAGACAGCTCTATAAAGGAGATACAGCATTTTCTTTTTCCAAAATTAGACCTATGAATCACATTCTAGAATCCGCTTTACCTACAGCCGAATTTACGTTATGATCCCACTTCTTATCATCATATATATTATTTCTATAAGGTATTTTTCTGTCACAAGCCTGTATCTTCCTTCATACTTAACCAAAATAAATGAATGAGGTGTCATTTTAAAGCGTATGGCCTCCACATTGGTCACATCATATTTTAAGAAATGAAGATTTCGGAATTCGACCCTTAAAGGGCAAAAATGTCAATATTTCTAAAAAGCTGTTTTCTGTGTTACGAGTCATTTATCTCACTGGATACCTATCTGAAATCGTTTAATGAAGTATCATTTTAAAGATTAAGATCTCCTCTTTAGTGACGTCATATATTAAGACAGATATTTTTCGGAATTCGACCCTTAAAGGGCGAAAGTATCATAATTTTTGCAATGCGTAATTGTGTCACGAGCGATTTATCTCCTTTAATATATAACCGATGTAGATAAATGAGATATCATATTAAAGATTGATGTCTCCGCCATGGTAACATTGTATTTCAAGAAAATAATTTTTCGTTTTTCGACCCTTAAAGGGCAAAAATGTCGATTTTTCTAAAATGCGTTTTTGTTTCTCGAGCCATTTATCTCCCTGGATATCTAACCAAAATCGATAAACCAAGTAGGATTATTAGGAGTAATGTCTCAGCTTTGTGACATAATATTTTAAGAAGGAATGTTTTTGGAATTCAACCCTTAAAGGGAAAAAGTATAAATTTTTCAATAACGCATTTTTGTGTCACGAGCGATTTATCTCCCTTAATATGTAACCGGTATAGATAAATGAGGTATCATATCAAAGAATGAGGTCTCCGCCGTGGTAACATTATTTTTTCAGAAAGGAAGTTTTCGTAATTCGGCCCTTAAAGGGCAAAAATGTCAATTTTTCTAAAATTAGTTTTTTTTATCTCGAGCCATTTATCTCCCTGGATATCTGACCAAAATCGATAAATGAAGTTTGATTATGAGGAGTAATGTCTCAGCTATGTGACATAATATTTTAAGAAAGAATGTTTTTGGAATTCAACCCTTAAACGGAAAAAGTATAAAATTTTCAATAACGTATTTTTGTGTCACGAGCGATTTATCTCACTTAATATCAAACCAATATAGATAAATGAGGTATCACATTAAAGATTAAGGTCTCCTCCGTGGTAACATTATATTTTAAGAAACGATATTTTCGTAGTTCGAACCTTAAAGGGTATAAATATCAGTATTTCTAAAATGCGTTTTTTGTGTCTTTAGTCATTTATCTCCGTTGACAATTAAACAAAATTGATAAACGAGGTATCATTTAAAAGCTTCAGGTCTTCGTAATGTCTTCGGTTCCGTTACCACATTTTAAGCAGAAATTTTTAAAAATTCTAACCTTAGAGGGCAAAAGCATTAATATTTTTACAATGCATTTTTCTGTCAGGAGCTGTTTATTTCCCTTGATACCTAATCGAAATCAATAAATGACGTATCGATTTAAATATTAAATTAGCCGCTATGGTCACATCATATTTTTAGAAAAAACTTTCTCCAAATTACACCCTTAAGGGGTAAAAAAATATCATTTCTCAAAACTTTTTTTTTTTTTTACCTTGGTTGATATTTTATATTAAATGAATTTTTTGGAATTCAGCCCTTAAAGGGCAAAATTATCAATATTAGTTATAGAACGTGTTTTTTTAATTTTTTTAATACAAGCCATTTATCTTCTTCGATACCTATCCGAAATCGATAAATGACATATCGTTGTAAAATTAAGGTCTCCAGCTAGGTAAAATCATAAATTAAGAAAAAAATGTTCGGAATTTGGTGCTTAAAGTGGTAGTGCGTATGAGACTGTTCAGAGCCAAGTCCCCTGATTTCAGCAGCGGATATCACAGAGATGTCAATAAACTTTTTTTTATTCAATAAGTAGCTTTTCTGATTTTTTTTGTTTTTTTTTTTTTTTTGTTAAGGAAACACTGTCGTTTTGCTATACAATTCCAATGTAAACATTTTATTCGCACAGCAACAAATATTTCAGAGATGTTGATATGTTGTGTGCATTTTGTTAAGGTTGGTTTTATTCTACTAAGGTCAGTGACAGTTTGTCATAAATACAGTGTGTTTTAAATTTTCCTAACTGTTTCGTAATATGTTGTGAGTATTTTGCTGTGTACCTATTACACTAAATGAAATATTTGCTACAAAAGTACGGTTCTACTATTCATTATATTACAAGCATTCAACCTCACTATTCATCGCATTTTATTCGCGAAATTTTCGCACGGGTCGTCTAGTATATATTATTTCTATAAGGTATTTTTTTGTCACAAGCCTATATCTTCCTTCATACTTAACCGAAATCAATGAATGGGGTGTCATTTTAAAGCTTATGGTCTCCACTTTGGTTAAATCGTATTTTAAGCAAGAAAGTTTTCGTAATTCGACCCTTAAAGAGCAAAAATGTAATTTTTTCTAAAATGCTGTTTTCTGTGTTACGAGTCAGTTACCTCCCTGGATACCTATCTGAAACCGTTTTATGAAGTATCGTTTTAAAGATTAAGATATCCGCTTTAGTGACGTCATATATTAAGCCAGAAAGTTTTCGGAATTCGACCCTTAAAGGGCAAAAGTATCAATATTTTTGCAATGCGTTTTTGTGTAACGAGCGATTTATCTCCCTTAATATCTAACCGATATAGATAAATGAGGTATCATATTAAAGAATAAGGTCTCCGCCATGGTAACATTATATTTTAAGAAAGTAATTTTTCGTAATTCGACCCTTATAGGGCAAAAATGTCACTGTTTCTAAAATGCTATTTTTGTATCTCGAGCCATTTATCTCCCTGGATATCTAACCAAAATCGATAACTGAGGTAGGATTATGAGGAGTAATGTGTCAGCTTTGTGACATCATATTTTAAGAAAGAATGTGTTTGGAATTCAACCCTTAAAGGGAAAAAGTATAAATTTTTCTATAACGCATTTTTGTGTCACGAGCGATTTATCTCCCTTAATATCTAACCGATATAGATAAATGAGGTATCATATTAAAGAATAAGGTCTCCGCCATGGTAACATTATATTTTAAGAAAGGAATTTTTCGTAATTCGACCCTTATAGGGCAAAAATGTCACTTTTTCTAAAATGCGTTTTTTGTATCTCGAGCCATTTATCTGCCTGGATATCTAACCAAAATCGATAAATGAAGTAAGAATATAAGGAGTAATGTATCAGCTTTGTGAAATCGTGTTTTAAGAAAGGATGTTTTTGGAATTCAACCCTTAAAGGAAAAAAGTATAAATTTTTCTATAACCGATTTTTGTGTCACGAGCGATTTATCTCCCTTGATATCTAATCGATATAGATAAATGAGATATCATATTAAAGAATAAGGTCTCCGCCGTGGTAACATTATATTTTAAGAAAGGAATTTTTCGTAATTCGACCCATAAAAGGCAAAAAAGTCAATTTTTCTAAAATGCGTTTTTTGTGTCTCGAGCCACTTATCTCCCTTGATATCTATCCAAAATCGATAAATCAAGTACGATTGTGAGGAATAATGTCTCAGCTTTGCTGACATCATATTTTAAGAAAGAAGTGTTTGGAATTCAACTATTAAAGGGAAAAAGTATAAATTGTTCTACAACGTATTTTTGTCACGAGCCTTATGTTTCCCTTGATATCTAATCGATATAGATAAATGACATATCGTATTAAAGACTAAGGTTTCCGCCGTGGTAACATTATATTCTAAGAAAGGAATTTTTCGTAATTCGACCCATAAAGCGCAAAAATGTAAATATTTCTAAAATACGTTTTTTGTGTTTCGAGCCATTTATCTCCCTGGATTTCTAACCAAAATCTATAAATGAAGTAGGAGTATGAAGAGTAATGACTGAACTTGGTGACATTATATTCAACCTTACTATTCATCGCATTTTATTCGCGAAATTTTCGCACGGGTCGTCTAGTTGGAAAAATATTGCTTATAACTTAATATTTTATTCAGATACTTAGCTTGGCTAGATGCCAACAAGGAATGGATCAGCATAATGCCCCGCAGATTTTCGATATTAACATCAATGTACAAATAACAATCAGAAAGCTTGCGGTTTTTTATTTTGTTAAAAAAAGGGGGGGGGGTCATAAAAATAGCTTGGTTTACAGCTGGTCGACATCGGGACCATTAGAGCCGGGAGATACTGGGTAGCAACAAACGAGAAGGAATTCGACCACAACCTTTTGAAGAACCACACCATCATTTGCCTGGGGTTGATTTCAGGAAACCATTGAAAACCGAAATCTGAAAAGGGCTTTGAACTAGCGATCTTCCGAATGCCAGGCTCGAGAGACTCATCCACCAGGTTCGGTAATTTAAATGGAGAAGAACTCGGGAACCCTAGTTTAATTGTTCATCATTCAAACATCCCATTTACCACGTGGGTATAATAGATCATAAAAAGCCTACTTCTTAAACAGGGGCAGTGGCTGATGCTAAAAATAATCTTTGTAGTCTCCACTAGTTAGCTACTATTTTGTGAAAGGAATTTTCCACTCCTCACAGCCTGTTGGCGAGTCGATCGATTTCGTCACATACGGAACACGTGTGCTAGCGACAAATGAGTAACACCCTGCTGTTAACCGCAGTCGGAAATAAGAATGGGCACGGAAGTTGACTCCGTACAGTGAACTTAATGTGGCATACAAGACATCGGTTATCTTCACCAATCTGAATACATTTACGGTCGCTACAAAGGAATATTCCCGTGAAGCCATGAAACGATCACACGTTTATTTCCACTAAAGTCTCTGAGCCAACACGGGACCAGAAATTAATCATTCACGAATATTTTGTCAACTCGCGTCACTGATTTGTTTATGTTCACCCCTATCGTTCCCTACTATCCGCTTGTACCGTCTTAATTTCAGCCCTTTGTTGACAATGTTAAGTAGTTTGATGGAAGAGTGGTAAACCTACCAAGCATAAAGTATCAAGAATTATTGAGCAATGTCAGAGTAATTTCAGTAAGGAATGCTTAAGTTCTAGCCATTAGAAGAAACCCTGAAGTTTGCAAAGATTTAGGCATTTGCTGAGAATGGAGGAGGGAAGAATAGCAAATATAGTGCTACTCCTTCAGGAGAGTGGAGAGATTTCTATCAGAAGATTACCAACAAGTTGGTTAGCGACATTTACTCGCACAAGTATGCATACGAAGTGTATTGGAGGTAACTACTCTCAGGAGTATCTTGTAACAATAGGAGAGCTTGTGCCACAGAGAAGGGAAACGTCAAATCATGATCATAGGGCTAATATTCAGGCTGTTGTCCTATCATCCAGGTTCCTATTTTCAGTCGTTTCCAGAACTGGCGAAATGGTTCTCCTTCTTTGCAAATTAACCAGGAAGTTTGAAAATTCTAGTTCTACTGACAGCGCTCAGAGCCTCCCTGAATGAACCTTCCCCCCCCCCCCCCCCACACCTTATGTCTGCACCCCTTGTCTACGTCGAAATTATTAGAGGGAAATGACTGGGGGCAAGGTACGGGAAGGAAGTCGGCCATGGCCTTTTGGAAGGAATCATCCCGGCGTTTGAGAAAATCTGGATGGTCGGACGTGGGTTCAAACCCGCCTCCTCCCAAATGTGAATCCGGTACATTACCGCTCTCTCGCCACACTCGGTGTACGACACTTACGCCTCGTCGACGGCGAGGTGATCAAAGGTGGGAAGGGGCTGGTGACAAGGAACGGGAAGGAATTCGGCCATGGCCTTTTGAGTAACCATCCCGACATTCACGTGGAGTGATTTGGGGAAACCATGAAAAACACAAATCTGGATGTCTGGAATGGGATTCGAACCCGCGTCCTCCCGAAGGTATGGCTAGTGTTACCGCTCACCCACCACGCTCTGTTAACCTAAACGGATAGAGGATGTGGTCATAAGATGTATAAAATAAACACTTAAAAATAGATAACAACAATACTCCTTGGATTGCTTATTTGTTCACCGAACATCCGTTAGGATGCTTTATTAAGTGCCATACAGTCTCTTTTAAATAAAATTCAGCGCCCCACGTTTTAGGTGACCAGGATAAAACCACAATACAAATTCTTTTGCAAAACTAATCGGAAATTCCAGTAAATTTGTGATCAGTCACCGGAATTATAAAACAAAAAAATGAAAAATCAAGCACAGCAAAGCAGCAACGTAAACTAAACACATCAACAGTTCGGGAAGGTATCGATCATAATATATGTTGCTAGCAGTGATAAATGTCACTTCCGTTTCACTAAATGTCAACAAGAAATTATTGTTCGTCGGCACAGATTTGTATGGGTTTTGCTTTTTTCGTATGCGAGTCGCTAGGATGTAAGGTACAGTGATTGGGAATTCCAAACCTGATTAATCTACTATTATATAATTTCGTAAGGTCACTCACTCACCTCGATAGATATTAGCTGGAGAATCGTGTCACGTGTCAGCCCTCGCTCGCAAAACAGTGACCAGAAATACCATTACAAGAAATTCGTGGTTATGTCTACAATTTAATAGCTAAGCAACTATTACCAAATTAATAGCCATAATACAGTCATTAAGTTTGCTTTTCCTAACGTTTCATAGTTTAAAAAAAAAAGATAAATTTTGCGGCTGATAAAAAGTGGATCTGCTTTTCAGTAACATGTTGCTAATGAAAGCAACTTAAAAAAAAATACTCTTGGCCTATGCTGTAACCACGAAGGACAATTGTTATTCCGGCTTGGAAAAATTTCAATCAAATTAAAATTTTCACTAATGTTGTTGCTTGATCAAAGTTTATGCATTACGATTTATTTGCTTTTTAGGGATTTTAGTGACCACTTTCGTTAATGGCTTTTGTTCATGTTCGCTGTATGTGAGTTATTAGGTTATTTTAAGTGAACATCAGACCAAATATGTAACAGAATCGAATATTAGGGAAATTCATTTCTTCGGAGTTGCTCACTGTTTAATAACATGGAATGTGTATTAAGTTCTCTGGCCTTTACAGATACTATGACCAATGATTACATTATGAATGTTTGCCCAGTCTCAATAAAAGACAACGTGATGCTTTCAAAGCAAATAGGAATTTTTAAATATTTTCGAAGTGAACTTTAAGCATCAAATACAAGTAAGTTTCTATTTAAGCAATTATACAATTGGCGTATCATCCCTGTTCGTGTTTGATACCTACCTCTATTAATGCTTCTGAGTTCTTCAAGTCCAACAGATTTTATTCACCCTGAAACACTGGTCATGTTTACATTTGGTCAAATCAGGTCAACCTGTCATAATCTTTCAGGGTAGAAAACTATTCTAGTTGTATTATAAGTCAGCCGTGAACGGAGCGAGCGGTGTGCGCGACAAAATCGAAACACTTGGTAACTGAACTATCCTTCGGCTTCTCAAGGTAAATAATGTCATGCTTCAAATATTTTGTAACAATTATTAGACAAAAAGTCTTATCCGGAAAATCTAAAAAAAAAAAAAAGCCTAAAAAATTACACACACGCAGGACGAAGTAAAATGATTTCATGGCAATGTCGATCTGACTTTAGGTATGGACCATTTACTCATTAAAAATAATACCTCAGACATCATACCGAAATTGAAAAAAAGAGAGAGTGAGAGAAGAAATAAGCAGACTGAAGTATAAACATGAATTGAATTTTGCATTATTGACTAGCGTGAATAAAAGAAATTTAAAACAATACTGAAAAATTTTTTCAAAAGAGATGTTTTAACAACATAGCTCAACCAGCTAAAGAATTCGTAGTAAGAACTTCCAGAAAGAAAAAAGTGTGTATGTAGATAAATTGCTATAGTAGCATAAGCTCCATCGTTATTCATTATTCAATTAATTTAAAAAAAGGTTTATTATACACGCAATGTATAGTTCAAACCAGCCTAGACACTGATGGCACAAAATCAAAATTAGTTGATCGTTATCTCACCAAAACTAAAATCACTTGAATCAATTTTTTTGTTTACTAATACTGTGAAATATTTAATAATTTTGTTTAGTAACGTAATATGCTAATACGATAACAACATTAATAATTGCTAAGGTTTGTTTTCTGTGATGAAATTAGATTAGAAATGCTTTACTTGCCAAATTAAAAACCGATAATATGAGACAATTAAGAGAGGCATGAGACAAAATTTTGACTGCCTTTGGTCCTATAAGAAGGACCAATTTGGCTCACATCGCCGCTACAAGATCCTACGCGGCAACTCCTGGACTAAAAATGGCGGCCGCAGCTGAGAACCTAAGACCAGGTGCGTGCACACATCCTGTCCGCAACTCTAGCGGCAGCATGTTGAACTAACAATTGGCGTCTGCTGCAAATACACTCGCGGCTGTATTTTTCTAGACATGCTTAACGATAAAATCTACAGTAGTTAGCCATTAAATAAAAGTGAAGTATAATGGGTGAGATTGTACACGATTTGCACATCCGGAAAGTCTGTGTTTTAATAAAAGTTTGGTATTTATTAAATAAATTACGGTTTGTGAGAGTTTGCCAAAAGGAAGATGGGGGTGTGTGGAAATTGCCACCGGAGCCTGTGCTCCATTGCAGTTAAATTCATTTTTTTTTAAAAAAAGTTCAAAATTAAATACTATTTATTTTTCATCTCTTGTTATTAAAATGGACCAGCAAAAAGCTAAAAAAAAATTACATCAACAGTAGGAGTATACTTCACTTTCACTCTTCCTTTAGTCAAGCAAGCCCAGATCATTCCATTAGAAACTAGATAAATCTCAGGAGGGGGGAAAAAAAATCATTTTTTAAAATTGTGATAAAGCATATATATGCTCACATGGAAATTTCGTTTATGTACTACACTAGTTTTTAGTTTTTCTTATTTCATCCATAAAGTATGTCATGTACACTACAAGTATTTGCCTCATGTCTTTCACTGATTTCCTTCCTAGCTCGTTTATGAGTTAACAATGATTTCCATAAACGAATGTACTTCACCTCCTTTGTACCACTAATGTGGGTCCCGTAATAGGCTATCATACTTAAGAAAGGGCCTAATCGAGATTCTGTAATCCAGTTCACTCACTTTCCTGATGCGTCTCTTCATCACTCTCTCCAATAAATGAAAGATTCTGAAATCTCTTACAACCACCTCCATGTGTCCTCCGCAACCGAGTTTATGCTCAGATAATAAGTCAGTATTTACACTTTATGCCTAGAGCAAACAATTCCCACTTCACAATATAGGCCCTAATCACAAAAAAATCTTTAGTTGTCTACCTGTGTATTTATTAAGGTGACTCTTTTCGGCATTTGTCTTTGTACCATGTTGACACACTCACCTAGATAACCTGTCCTATTTTCTCTTTAGCCTTCAGGTATCATTTTAATTCTATTGTCGAAAACAAACTGCAAATCGACAATAGAATATCGAACAGCAATGGTCCCATTACATTATCCTGTAGCACTCTTTTTCAAACTTCCAACTGTTTTGATATTTCTTTTCACTCTCTTAATTTTCTAATACTCTTCCAATAACTATTTATTCATCATTTTTTCAGAATTTTTTACTTCTCACCTTACTGGTTGGATTATTTTTAGTTTCTTCTTACAGCACTGCTTCTTTATCTTTTTGATATTTCTACAATCTAAGGAACATATAATTTCCAAATAATGGAAACGGCCAAACGCGTACCAGGACGATATATTCTTTATATCAGAATTTTGGACGAATGTCATACTTCCTGTATGCCACTGTATCTGGAGAAAGTAAAAAATGGTTGTCTTTCATCTCTGCTACGAGGCAGTGTGTATTTTCTACTCCCCCTTAAAATTATCATACGATGCACTTGTTACTGCAAGCAACTACACAAAACAAATATTGTACCTTTTTAATATTGAGTTCGTAAGTACCATAAATTTGCAATCACGCATAGGACGGCTGCAAATCACTCTCCACAGCGGTTGCTCTGATAGGCTGACACTCAAATCCTGACAAAACACAAGAACTTTTTTTTTAATATTATCTAATCGTCCGCAAGGGCACCCTAATCCCTCTCAGCCCGCCATGAAATAAGAACGGGGGACGATTTTACTCGATGATCGAGCAACCATGGCTTCTGCACTCTAACGCTGTTCTCTTGAAAGGAAATATGCAACCCTACATCTTTCCATCCCACCATAAGGATCTCAGAACAGGTAGATTCCATTAATATTCCATTCCATTCACTCATCTGGGAATAGCGAACGCGAAAGATGAAAGGTGAAACTAGCAAGGATACCCGGCGCCTTGTGGTCACGTGACTCCAGTGCACAGGCAGCACAGATATCTTTAAGCAACGGAGCGCGACACAGAAATTCCAAGAAAGTAGTTTTATATCACTCACGTAACCCGATGCTTTACCGAGAAAAGCTTTTTGTAACGAATCGTCGCGAGTTTTGTGTCCGCGGAAGAGATGAAGAAGGTGGTCGTAACAGTAGTTCGCAGAAAATCAGCTCAAGTTCTTCGATAGTGCGACGGCTTGTCCCAAAAGTAATCTTTGGTCAACTCTGTGGCAAAAGCTGCTGCCTTGCCTTCGCTGTTTCTTTATAGTCATTGCTGTGATTCTCTCACATGTTACAGGGCCGGCTGTAGGATTCTGGAGCCTCGGGTAAGCGTTCTTAGGACCCCTTCCCACTACATTTTTTTTTTTTACATTAAATTTCGTTTTTTAAAAACAAAGTCAGAAAATTTTAATTAAAAAAATTAAATAACGTTTTTTTAAGAATTTTTTTTAAGACTGTTTTATACTTAGTTAGGAACCCTGGACGAGGACGCGGGCCTGGGGTACTTTGACCTTCTCCTAACGCCCAGACATCGTATAAGATCGTGTAAGATGTATCTCTATCTTTCAATATATAAACGGAAATTTACAGTTCGGTGTCATCGTGTGATTTCTGTCTGTATGAGTCAAATATTTGCTTTCACAAGAACCCAGGTATTAATTTCAGATTCATACTCAAATTACTTATTTAGCTGTCTGTGGTGTGTTTTGACCTAAATTACTCGCAGATTTTGTTGTTCGAACTTCTATTGTGAGGAGAATATTTGCGAGGATTTTGTTTTTTCTGTCTTCTTAGTTAACATCCGTCCTAAATCTAATGCATAGCGTGTTACCAGACAACGATGTGTATTTACAAGACGTAAATAGGTACGATAAGTTTCGTAGCAGTTGACCATAACTTTTGGCCTGGTGGGCGAGCGAATTAAAACGCATGTGCTGTCAATGTAGACGAAATGGGCTCAAATCTCATTTTAGGGTTTCATCGTTTCCTGAAATCACTCCAGGCGAATGCTAATATGGTTCCTTCAAAAGGCTATAACTTACTCCTTTCCGTTCCTTGCCCCAATCTTGTCCCACTTTAAATTGACGTTACATTCTTTTTCTAAAAAAAAAAAAAAAAAAAAAAAAAAAAAAAAAAAAAAAAAAAAAAAAAAAAAAAAGAAGAAGAAGAAGAAAAATAAAGTTTTACGTAACTGGTTCAACTAATGTCTTATAAAAGGCAACTTCTTTTTTTTTTTTAATTCTTGTTTAAAGAATTTTTTAATTACTGAACTTCGTTTGATTTTTTGTGTGTTTTTAAATTAATTTTCGTTGTTTCTATTCATCTCTGGATTCTTTTTAAAATTAGTTTTAGATTATTTTCACACTATTTTTTTATTTACAGCGGACATTTAATAAATAAAAAAGAACAAGATTTTTAAACAGTACAAGTTTTAATTTTCTTTTTGAGCAAATATAAAGGGCTAAAGCTCCACGCATTGAAGTATTATGGTTTACAGTTTAAGAAAAGTACCATCCAACTCATAAATATCACAATAACTGTGGGGAAAAGAAATATCATTTCTTGTTATTTAAAGCCCTTTCCTACAGCACGCTTCCTTTCAAAAAAAACGTATACCTACTAAATTCCGTGTTCGTGCATTATATGCTGTTGTAGTCATACTTACGACAGACATATGAGCTGAGTAGTTAGTTTAATAAAAACTAATTATATAACAGCTCAGCTCTGCCTGCCTTAATGGCCGTGTTGTAACAGCGTTTTACATAGAACCCACTGGTCTTCTTTGAACATTAAGAAAGTTGTGATACTGTCAACAGCTAATTAGACATTAAAGAACTGAAATTGTTTTGTCAGTTATGACAATCACTCAAGTTGCAGGTTTTCTATTTTTTATGTTTTTGTTATTTTATTATTTTACCTTGTAAAGGAAAGATTTTTCAACATAAAACTGCTAATAATGCATATGATCCAGTATGATTCTGAGGGAAATTAGAATCAGTACCTTCAAAGAAGTACACACCAGAAATGAGTATTTCATTTATTAAAAACTAGCTGAAAGTGAGTTCTGTATAATCTGACCGTAGACCTTCTAATTTACAAGAGAAACGCAGCGAAGATTTCACCCGTACCTCTCATGAATTTCAGAAAAAAATGCACATCCAGAAAGTGGAATAGCAACTTGAAATGTAAATACCTTGGCATTACATTTGATAACAAGCTTAACTGGGCAGGACACATTGGACAGGTGGTAGGAAAAGGTTTCAAAATTCTCTACTTGTGGAGAGAGTGATGAGGGGATGTACGAGGGATGTAAAGAAATTGGGTTACAAAACTTTGATCAGACCATTGCTCGAATACAGGAGTGTAGTATGGGACCCATATTCTGAGTATCAAATACAGGAGTTGGAGAGGGTGCAAAAAAGGGCTGCTAGATTTGTTTCTGGAAATTATCGCGGAATGGAATCAGTAACAGATATGATAAAAGAGCTGGAATGGGATTCATTGCAAGACAGGGGGAGGATGAAGAGTGTCATGGGAGTGTACAAGGCGTATACTGGTGATGAGGCATGGAAAGATAAGCGTAGGTATTAAAAGTAGTGCATGGAAGGGAAAAGATGACCATGGCCACAAGCTGGCACTGGATTTAAGGCACAAGGGTGTGGGAAGATTCACTTTTTTAGGTAAGGGTGTCAGGGATTGGAATAAGTTGCCAAGGGAAATAATGAACAATTTACCAAAAACGTTGAAAGAATTCAAAGTTAAAATTTGTAGAGGGCAAATGTAGGTGGGTGCAGGAAAAGGTGAAGATGGGTGTTTAGGGAAATTGCCACCGGAGCGTGTGCTCCATTGCAATTTAATCTTTTCATGCGTTTGGGGTATTAGGTACTTAATGTAAATGTGCAAATCTCGCTGTTCATTTTTCTACAGAAGGAGGTTGCTGTGGACTAATTTGTTGGTTCAATTACTGGCATGTTTTTTTCCTTATTCAAGAAAAGAAAAGGCGCAGAGAATCGAACGCAGGGATATGTGGACGTAGAACTCCATAGTCCAATCTACAGCCTGCAGCACTAGTGGTGAAGGTGTGGGTTGGCTCCACGTTCCGACGAACTTTTCTCGACAGCAGGCTCAGAGAGATCTAGGTCCAATTTCGGACATTCGGCGCCAGTGAATAATCTTCTGCTTTATCGTGAATCGAACACCGATCGTCCAAACTATAGTCACATGCTCTACATGAACTACACAGATTTATCTTATTTAACACATAAAATTTAATATATTTCTATAGGTATTCTACATTGATTGTAGTTTTATTTTTTATTTTTCAAGTGTTTTTTGTCGCTATTCAGGCTTGATAGCAATCACTATTATTCTAAGGAAATGTTTTGAACCCAAAACGTTTGAAATTAAGAGCATACTGTGTGTCTTACAACTTTACTTGTTTTATTGAATCTTTGCGGAACAGTAAAATTTATTTTCTCACGCTTGCAGCGTAAACTTTAATCAGGAGCCAGTGAATAAATCGCTTGAGCAAGAAAATAATACAGCCATTTACGGAAGTAACAATATCACAAACAAAATAAGTTGGTTATACTGGGAACCAAGATAAATATATTCACTCACTGTGCCAGGATGTAATATTCCGTAACGCCAAAAAAACCTGCTTGCGTCAGTCTTATGACTCTTGGCAAACCTGTGATTTGATTGTCTTTAATTTATTACATTTACATGTTTATCAGTGCTTTTAATCGTTTCTATAACGCTGACGTCACGTGCCCGAACTACCTGCGGCCAGAGATGTTACTTCACAGTCGAGGTTATGAGCATTTTTTAGTAGCAATTCTGTTTATTTAAGCATCTACGAAAAAATGAACCGTCAAAACACTGGAAGAAATGTATGTATAGTGTTTAAATTAACATATTAATTATTAGTTGTTTTTTATTTATTTATATTTGTTCGATGTAGATTTTTCGTTATATTCTTTGCGGCCAGAGATGTTACTGCAAAATTGAGGTTATTCCAATTAACAACAATTCTATTTATTTATACTGTATACGCATCCGCGAAGAAATGAACGAAAAAAATGAAAGAAATGTATGTATTGTATTTAAATTAACATGTGAATTATTAGCTGATTTTTATTTATTTATATTCGTTCGAAGTAGATTTTTTTCGTTATATTATTTGTTCATAGATGTCAATATCGCGATCTATGCGTCCTGGAACAGAATTAAAACTAATATTACGCCGTATAATGTAAATTTTTAAGATTTATTATGATTTGTATTACTGATGGCCCATGGGAAGATTTCCAACTGTATCTATAATCGAATTACGAACAAAATTAGCATTATTGAAGGAAATGATTTGTCAGAACACTCCATTCAACCCATCTCTTTGGACGAGCTTAGAAGCTAGTGTTTTATTGTTAAATCTTCATGCTAAAGCTATTGACTATTTAAAACAATTTTCCTTCTCTGCTTTATATATGTCTGTTACGTCATGACAACTGTTATTGTATTCTAAAAGAGGAAAAAGGAAGTGTCCCCACCTACTAGTGAACAACGTTAGTTTTATGCTAATTAATAATTTCTTGTATGAATGCTTTTGACATGGTGACGAAGTCTCTAACAGGCTGCGCAATGCTCCTATAACACTCTTCTATCAAAGCTACCTATTACAACCAGGTAATATTGCTGAATACAGAGGACCTTCAGTCTAAAACACGCAGTTAGAACCACAGAAGCGTTTTGGTGTACTTCACATACACAATGTAAGCTTTGCCAGAGATGACGGAAGGATTAAGGGTCTTTGAAAATCCCAACTGAGGCCAGGATTCTTACGAGGGTATTCCGATCCTCAGTCAGGCGCTTGTGCTAACGTGTCTTGCATTATTCTCCTTGTGAAACTCAACTCACATTTTTTTAGACAGAAACTGTAATAAGCACTTCAATCATATATACATATATATTGTCTACCACAGAACTGGTTTAAATCCCCAATTGCTCCGCTGTGCATACTTATAGGGTCAGAGCGACATTAGAGATGACGACTCAATCACTGTCTTACGAATGCGTAAGCCTGAATCCTTTGTAACTAGCTCCAGCGCCGTCCTATAGGAGTCCCAAACTAACCTTCGGATCAAGTAAAGACAGGTTATAATACAACCGAAAATGAAGTGACTCGACATTGAAAGAATATACTATTATGATGAAATTTGACTTGAAGAAAGTTTGGAGTGACGACATCTCTTGAACCAATATTGAATGGTTAGATCCGTGTATGCAAGGCATTTGTGTCTGGGGAGAGGAGTGGAGGGAGAGAAAAGAATTGTAAAGAGAGCTGCGTATATAACTTGTTAAGAAAGTGGTTAGTTTTTTGGTGACAAAGAAGCTTTTTTTCCTCCGATTTGGCCACCAATATCCGCTTGGAGACTGGCCACCACAAGTGGCCAATTCGATTCATAAGGGGGGGGGGGGGAGAAGAAACTGAGTTAAACCGGACCTTTTATGTCCGGCGTATTTAAGGTATAGAAGCAAAATCTTGTGTTGCCATCTGTCCGTGATAATAGTTACTTTGTGTGTTCTTTATGATAAACTTTCAGGAACGGGTTGGGGAGCACATGCCGCAGCTCTCAGAACATCAGCTCTTGCTCTGGTATACTCAACTGCAGAATACTGCAGTCCAGTATGGCTAAATAGCAGTCACACGAAAAAAAAGATCGACGTTCAACTAAATGACACAATGAGAACAATATTTGGAACTGTTAAATCTACACCTACAGACTGGCTGCCTGTACTCTCTAACATCGCCCCACTAAGTCTCCGAAGACAAGCGGCATTAAAATTTTTTTTTTTTTTGTAACAGTTTAACGTCCCTTTTTAACAACGTGGTCTTTAGAGACGGGAAAGGATGGGGGCAAGGAATGGGAAGGAATTCGGCCATGGCCTTTTGAAGGAAGCATCCCGGCATTCACCTGGAGTGATTTGGGGAAACCATGGAAAACCCAAATCTGGATGTTCGGACGGGGATTCGAACCGCCGTCCTCCCGAATGCGAGGCCAGAACGCTATCCGTTACACCACCACGCTCGGTGCATTTAAAAAAAAAAAAAAAAAAAAAAAAAAAGGAATGGCAGAAATGCTTAAGCTATACACAACTTCCAGTTCATCTGGACTGCACACACAAAGCTCCAAATAGACTAAAATCTAGATATTCAACATGGAAGTTTGGTCAAGAGTTGGTCCAAAATAATTTCAACACAGGCGAAGCATGGTGCGCTAAGTGGACAAATTCCAACCCCGACAAACAGGCGCTAATCCAAGACCCTACACGACTGCCTCCTGGATTCAACCTTCCTAGGAAAACCTGGACGGCACTGAACCGAGTGAGAACAGGCCATGATAGATGCAACTACTGGTTGTACAAGTGGGGAATGATAGAGAATCCTTCTTGTGACTGCGGTAACTATGAGCAAACCAGTCACCACATCGCCATGGAATGCCCTCTCAGGAGATTCAGTAGTAAAATGCATCAGATTCACGAAGCAATAACAGAAGCAATTAAATGGCTGCAATCGTTAGACATCAGTCTGTAGTAATAGTTATATTTATTGTAAGTTAATGTAGTTACTGTTTTGTATTTCTTCTGCCATATGAAATAAATAAATAAATGTATTATTGTTTGTGAAATGTGTAACTTATGAGGCGGAGGTTGGGGACTGTCCCCGCCTATATGTATTGGGGAACCCGCCTAAAAAATGTAATCAGGACGGCCGGTACGCGGAAGCCTGGGTTTGTTCCCGGTCCCGTTGTGCATCCTCGGACCCCGATCCAATGTGCGGCGCCTCACTGCACTGAGCCACACTGGCGGATAAGAAAGATATGTTATATACACTTAATACAATTTTCATTGGAACTAACACACTTCTTGTTTTACTTACTCGACGCAAACAATCCTTCAATAACAGAAAACCACTCTGGAATGCTTTCTATGGAATTTCTTTCCCTCAGGGAACTTCTCAGTGGTGATTTAACTTCATGGAATGCTAGAAGCCAGAAAGATTCCTTACAGGAAAGTGTGCAATGGTACGGTGTTATTACGAGGAAACCGCGGTAAAGGAAGGTTCAGTCGTCTCTGCCACCATGAAAGTGAAAAGAAGCTGATACTCATTGCCATTCCCATCACATTCAGTCATATACAATATTTGCAGCACATCCTGATGCTGTTTTACCTCGGTATTACTATTTACTCTCCGGATATACGAATAAGATCGAAAAGAAATCTTCAAATATGTGACCCATTCTCAAAGATGTCTAATGACGGTACTTACAGCTACGATTGGCCCGCTGGTTTAAGTACGTGGGTCGAATAAACATAAACGAAACATTCTAAATACACATGTGATACTTTAACGTCCTCCCATCTTAGAAAGAGAGGGTAGTTAGCAGTGTCTAAGACCTGGCTCTATATGATGCGGTGATGAGAGAAGAGACGAAACTGACCTCAAAACCACGGTCAGCACCATGGATGAGTATGATGGGGAAGGATATTACCCACATTATACGATGAACATATTAAAAGCAGTTCAACTGGATTTGTTTGCGGAAATTGCGGCATAACAAAATCTGTAATCCACATGGCAAAACCTTCACTTACTTGCTTAATTATCTGATTTTTACTTTTGCCCAACTCTTCTATCTACGTAACTGCCTTTGCACAGATGTTAACCATTACCTCATTAATCTTAAACAATTCTTAATTGACGCTACTCACAGGCGCAACATCAGCAAAACAAACTCTTCAAGTTTAGTTCTAAGCTTGGAAATCCTGTATTCTGCTTCAACTTTAATTTTAGTTAATTTCTTAATACGATTCACTTGATCCTCATTAATTTCTGTAATCAACTTAATTAGAGCATCGTTTAAGCCAGAAATTTTTTTACAGTCTTTCTCATAATATTCCTCTACCAAAAATACCGGTATTAATACGTTTCACGTAAATTTCAGCATTTATCTTATAGGATTAAATAATTTAACCTTCAATCCCTCTAAATTGTTTGCTAATGTACACGCTGAATCAACTGCGTTCTTAAAATATTTGACACAAAGCCTGACGTTTGTGACGTAGCAATTTTCTGCAAATAGATACATTTTCCGGCAAATTTTTGAAATTCTATACTAAATTTACAGCGTTAAAGCTATTCTAAAACTCGAACATGAATTGTGAAAATAATTCTACTCAACTCTCAAAATAAAGAAACAACTGAACAATAAAATTAGATGTCAAAAATACTTTCTCATTAAATACTCATAGTTTCCTCTTCGGACTCTTTCTCCATTACGAAAAATACTTTTTTTACTGATTCTAAACACCTTATCACAACACTGCACACGTAAACACGCTGTACTTCCTGCGTTGGTCGTCCACATAGCCGTCTGCCGGCCTCGGTAGCGTAGGGATTAGAGTGCCGAAGGTCGCCGGTTCGAATCCGGCCGCGGGCATGGATGTTAAGTGTTGTGTGTCTGTGTGAATGTCCTGTCCGTCCTGTGGTGTCCATACTTAGAAGATACAATATATAAACACTGGATTACCACTGATTCACTGGAAGCTATAATATAATCACATTGAGCTGGCTGTATGGTCTCAGCTGCTGAAAGCCATTAAAAAGCCTTCTTGAATACCGAAGAAATCTAGAATCATAGGCCGTCGGGTAACCGCAGTCGGTTCCTGCTTTCGTCGTATCTCCAGACGTAATCACGTTTTTAAGTAGTCGCTGGTTAACTCACTCCAACAAGTTCTCCAAATTGCGTCTCATCTCTCAGGTCGTTTCACGTCGAAAATTTGGAACCGTTGCCAGGTTAACAAACTCGTAATTCTTTTGATGTTATGGCGTCCTTAAGCCTGAAGATGCCCCAGAATAACACGTCCATCAATGGTCGAAATGTCAACGTTTTCTCTGTGGGCGTCTTCATAAATTTAATTTATTCGTCCTGTCGCGAGAGCCATGTCAAGGATCTTGCTGCATGGTGCTTTCAAATAATACTGATTGCAACTTCATTAATTCGTTCTTCAATTAACAGGTTACTGTAGTCCGGTCGCTAGGTGATTTTACCTTTCAGCAAACGATTATAATTAATACAACTTCTCAATTAATTTTGGAGTCAGTGAAATAACACAACCGTCGAATCACTTATCATCTCACTTTTATTCTGTCGAAATCGTCAATAGCAAAACACGGATTGGCATTAAACTTCGTCCAGAGGACACTAAAGCACATGACAAAAAACTCCAGCGATTAAACTTCAGCGGATGTTCCTGTTTGACAACTCACAAGCAATTAACAGCACTTCTTGACGACTGCTTTTGCTTGCCATTGCCATAGTTAACAATTCCACGAAAGGGAGCATCCATAAACCACGTAGCTCCATCCTCCGCCCCATGTAGGCCGACGTGGCTTCTGCCTCTACCCCCCCCCCTCCCCCCACGTAGCACGTAGATTCTTTTACCTTTTGATTCCAGAAGACATTTTGTACTGTTTTCAATGCCAGACTATTATAAATTACATATGGAGATAATTAAATGAAGGAAATAAATATTCACATGCTGTTGTGTGTTCTGTAACTCATTTTAGTTGTGAAAAATGATATGAATGGAAAGCTACGTGGCCTGACTCGTAACCCCCCCCCCCTCTCTAGGCCGAGTCACGTAGTTTATGGACACTCCCAAAACAATTAGAATTAGTACAAAATCACTCACAATCATTAGGAAACACTTTAAAATGGGAATTAAAGCTATTTATAAGCATTTAAACATAAATTGAGCAACATCAAACACTCCAATCACTGAAAATCGTCTTTGAAATACCGCGGCTTATATCAACATTTATCATTACAAGCTTTAAATTAATATTTCAAACATCATACTACTTTTGATCGTGTTTCACATCATTTTCACAGTTTGCTTTCATAAAAGCAATATTCATTCACATGACAAATTAATAATTAATCATCTTTCATCTCTCTTTACTTAATTACTAAGATTAAAACTCATAAAACAATCCCTCACTTTGTAAAATTTTTCAATGCCCCTTATGGTTGATTACCTCTTGAGTGATGTGCGTGTATCCGAATTCGCCTCAGTCTTGCTGCGTTCCGAACGGTTACTTTAATGTCGAAATTGACTACGTCATGCAAATGTTAGCTAGGGCAGCGGTCTTTGCTACATTTTTGTTAATTTTTTTCACTCTGAGATAGTTCTTCGTTTTGATATTTAGTTAAATTATTGATTGAAAGTGGTAGCCACAGCGAAAAAGCGTCAAGTTCAACTGCACCACCAACACTCAACAATACTAAAAAAAAATCCAAAAGATATAAACCTGAGTAGCGAAGAGTGTATGATTGAAATATTAAAGATCCCCAAAATGTCTATAGTGTAATATGTGCACCATGTGATATAATATTTGCAATCGAAAAAAGTGGCATTGGCCAGGGAGTTCTTTGCATCCTCTCTGACGGTTCTTTAGGTTTGCTTTTATTTAATAAAATTATCGACTGATTTGCATGAGTATTTGTGTGAAATGTGATGTTTTGTAACTCACAGCAGATTAAATAACAAGGTGACACAAAGAAACATAAAGTTGGACTGTGCAAGAAAACTTTCACGTTAGATCACTTTTTTTTAATAATCCGGCCCTGCGATGACAAGATAACAGTCAGTGAGCGGATTTAACCTACCATTCTGTGAAACACAATCTTTCCTATAACAACGTGGACTACACCAACGCTGCCCAACCCCCGGCCCGCCTGCGCATTTGAATTTGCGCGCCAACAGCGATCTACAATATGCTAGCTCAAAAACCTCTGCAAAGGTCTCATTGATGATTTTTACTTTTTGATTATGATTTAAAATAAAAAACTATTGAAAGGTCTCATTGATGGTTTTTACTTTTTAATTGAAATTAAACTGTTTTTTACTTGTCTATGTTATATTTAAATATCTTTTGTAACTATAGTCAAGTATTATGCGGCCCGCAGGCTAACTTAGAATCGAAATTATGGCCCGTCTCAGGAATTGGTTGCGAAGCCTTGGACCACACTGTGAAATGTAACAAAAGCATATACGTCCGTTTCATATAAACCTCTTTGAACATACAAGTAGGACGCAGCAAAATGGAAGCATTGGTTAATGAGGTTTTAGGACCTTACGCCTTACAAACTTTACTGAATGATTTAAATGCCCTGATTTATATTTTTGTTTGCAAACTTATTTCCTTTATTAGTATTTTTTGTTTAATAATACGCCATTACAACTGTTGTAATGGCGTATTATTAAACAAGAAATGCTAATTTATCAAGCAACTGTAGAAGAAAATGGCCTACAATAATCAAATATTATTTCATTTAGTTAGTCAATATTTTGATATTGAGCATGTGATACAAAAAATTTTAATAATTTTTATGAAATGAGATGTTTGACGCTATAAACAAATCTCTATCCCAGTACATCCTTTCATTTATAAAGCATCTGAACTGAGCGTAGAGAACACCAATGGCCGGCCTCGGTAGCGTAGGGGCTAGAGTGCCGAAGGTCGCCGGTTCAAGTCTTGCCGAGGGCATGGGTGTTTAAGTGTTGTGTGTGTGCAAATGTCTTGACCGTGTTGCAGTGTCCATGTGTCAATACTTGATAGCAACAAATCACATTGAGCTGGCTGTATGCCCTCAGTAGCCGGATGCCATTTAAAAAAAAAAAAAAAAAAAAAAATTCAATGCGAACTTTGGTATCTACCACTCTCATTATAAAAATTCAGAATTTGGTGAAGGGCTATTGACTCGGACACATAGTTCACACGACAGTCAAACATACAACGAATTTTATAAGAATTGATGTTGAAAATATAATTTAAAAATTTATAGCCATTTCTCTCTACCTGTAGTGCAAAGTGAAGAGTTTACAAATTGTGTTACTGCAGTTGAAGGATGAATGGGCTGAGCTGAATCGACATGTAGGTACCAGGTGGCTTTTATTGCTACCTTGCGCGGACATTATACTTTTGAACTGATAGTTACTGAGCGATTATTTAATAGTTTAGGGGGGATTGTCCTACACATATTCAAAATATTTTGATGATGACTTGAACTGATGGCGACAGTGAAGTTAAAATCTTTTGGAATTTCTGAGCAATTTTTTTAATAACTTTCACAAAGCTGTTTAACAACTTGAAGCTAATAATATCATAGTCTTAGATCTGTATAACACTATCGACGCTAGAATACCGTAAAAGAGAAAATATTGAAATCCTTAGAAGCCAAATCCTTAACAGAAAGTAATAATATTTTAAAAAAATGTTCTATTAGTCGATGAATGAGTGGAATATCTTAATAAGTAGTTTGATTGTGATGATAGCAATTTGTTATGCAAAATCCAGAAATTAAATTTAAAACACAAGGTATCATTTGAGGACTGTGAGACAGTATTACACGTTCTAAATTTAAAAGAAAAAAACGAAACTCAAATAGGGCGAATTTAAGTCTGAAATAACAATGTTAAACGACATCTATGCGAAAGAAAAAGATTGTAGTGAGTTAAACGACAAAACTACACGCCATAAATGGCAGCATATTAAAAAACAAAACAAGCAAAAACCGAAAACAATTTTCCAAATGTATTTAAGATCAGGCGGCGTCCGTTAATTTTTTAGCTCTCATGCATCCAAGGCCGCTTATACCCTCCTAAAATTGGTTTCCGCGTCTTTTGTAGACCATAATATAACCCCCCCCCTCTCCCAAAGTCGACATTCGCGTCATTTGAAGATTTTTTTTTAGCTCTACCATCCTACAAGAATTTCCTCTCCCCCCTGGTGAGGTTTCGTGAGATTTCGCCGGACCCTGTCTCCCTATTTCACCTCACGTAATTAATGGACTCCCCCTTACTTCATTTCTTCTCTCTATTCCGACTTTAAATTCGAAATGACGAGAAGAAAGAAGCAGAGCGAGTACCTCATTAATATTTTTATAGCTTATTCTAAAAATTACTATAATGAGCTAAAAAATGTTGAAGATAAGAGCTTTAGAGGTAGACAACATTTATAATATTTGAAGCAGATAATTGAGGAAAGGTTGTAAAGGGTATGTTGATATGAAGAAGTCAGCTGAAGATTGGAGGAGATGATGGATCGCATAAAACTGATGTCAGGAAAAAAAAATGGATGCCCAGGACTAAGTTCCATTGCCTGTGTTTCCGTCTTTATTATTATTGTCTTTAACCAAAATGGCCGGGCTCGGACTCCCACCGTTGGCCTTTCAAGTTGAAGCCAGCGCACCGGCCCCTACATTCCGGACCCGGCGTCGGTTCCCTTCAAAGAACCGAACAGCAACCCTGGGGACACGTGCGTCGCACGCCTCACGCCACAGTCGTTCGCATGGCAACGCCGACCTTCAGGCGGCTGTTCCCTCGCCCGTGTCCATGCTTCCGGCTGCACCGTGCGATTCGCGGTCCTGCCAACAGATGGCAACAGCAGTTCGCCAGCTGTGTCCTCTGGCTTCAGAAATATACGTCGTCCGATCTCGCCTCCAGTTTACAAATAGAGTTTAGCCGATATGTTATTCCAGGTGCGCTGTTTAACAGCTCTAGACCCTGAATGGAGTGGTATTACGCCACACATCGTCTGACAAACTTTGTAGATGCGTCGGAAAAACATGAAATAAGAAACTCAAAATAGACATGTCTCACGGACTGCTCCCGTATCTTTTCTCTCTCTCTTTCTGAGTGTGTGTCTGTGTGTGTGTGTGTGTGTGTGCAGGCACGATCTATTCAGTCGCCATTGAGTCATCGACGAAGGCGGTTAGTTGCGTAACAGCTCTCCCCAGAGAAGTGGGGCTTTCGTTACGACAGAGCAGTTGGAAAATGTTTCCGGGAGAATGCTGACGTTTCGGTGCAGGCCTGGCAAAGTAATGCGGAATCCTAAGGCGTAGTTTGATATCGGTGAGGTGCTTAATCGACCAGAACGGAACATCGGTTTGTTAGAACGGAGTGTGAACTTCGAGGGCGGTGACCGCCGTAAGTAAGCAAAGTTATAATTTGAGAAGAAATGTTGAAAGTGGTATAAAGTACACTTTTTTTTTTTGCATTTGGACAAAAAGTTGAATTTCTGGCCATCAGTATTATTTTCATAACAAGCCAAAGTATAGGAGAGGGGGTAGGGAGCTACCAATTCGACGCATTTACAATTTTTTAGCTTTAGTATGTAGTTCCTTTTAATAAGTCTGCGTGACACATTTTCGTATGAGAAAAAATTAATCATTTGGAAACAAATACAAAGACATTGAATACAAAATAGAGTAAATCATTTCTCTTGCTCAACGGACAGATCATTTTCTGAATCCGTAAAACATGGTAAAGGCACATAAATCTGTAATTACAGACCTAATTTTTGAAGCTTGCATCCCTGTTCTGTTGCAGAAGCTATCTTTCGAATAAACACACCTATATTTTTTTTATTTCATAAATTCTGGGAAGCTATAGTACTTGTTGAAACGGTTGTTGGTGATGCAAACTGCTCGTTGTTGGCACTAACTGCATTAATTGAGTAAAATTTCTAGAACCACGTCCATGTTAAGGTATTTTCTTTAGAAGCTTCATCGGTGAATCATTTAGTGACATAATAAACTACTACTGAAGTTCTCATTGTTTTCGTAGTAAGCTACGTCCCAGCCAACAAATCAAAATCCTTCAACTCTTAGCATTTGCAATATACCTCTCATTTATTATGTAATGTTCATTATTGTATCTATCACGATTATCATGTTGCCGTTAAAATTTAATCTATGCCAAGTTTTAGAACTCATTGTATCGATGTTAAGAAAATTTTCATGTTTAAGACGGACCATTTCTAATTTTTGTCATAAATGTAACAGTGAGGTCTATATTTATTTTAAATGTTGCACTCAAATGTTTGTATTGCTTTTGTAACATATTTTATCAGCATTTATCGGAGCACTCTTAACTTTTCCATATGGGGCAGTGGAGCTTTTCAAATGTCGCGCCGTCCTTGTGAATGGTGTCTTCACATCGTTCGATAGGCGAACCGTGCGATGATACCAAGAGGCTCAGAGTGCAAGCAGTGCACGTGTCTAATTAAAGCCTAAGATAGCCTAGCTTAACCTCGTGTCCGGAGAACTGTCTGCAGACCCACCAATGGCATTACCGAATAGAAAGATAACAGGAGGAACCGAGGAATAATGTAACTGCGGAAACGATAGTGGAGAAATGCGTCACATTCCATATCGCTTGTTGCTGGAATTGGGGAAACCGTCTGGCTTGGTGTATGATTGGAATATAACCTACCTCGGCCATTGTTTGTTTTAATATTCTGTCTAAAATGTACCTCGTTTTCTCAGCTGTATGAAGTAAAATAGGGTGTCATATCCGCATAAAAGAAATTATGACTAAAATTAATACCTAATAATGTTTACAATGAAGAATACACAAAATCATTTTTTTCAGCTTATTGTAATTTATTAGCGGGACCTGTTCTTCATTTTCTTTTTGTGTTTTATCCGCAACGTACGCTTCGCTCAATTTTTTTCTGTTTCAAACAGTTGCGGATATAGGAATTTTCCGAACAGTTGCAAAACCTGCGAGATTGGCGGCCCTTCCGACATTGCTTCCCCGCCCTTCAAACACGGTTTTGCCACCCGAGGCAAGCGCCCCGGTTTGCTCCCACCCCCCTCCCCTTACCCCTCATGTCCGGCACTGCTTTCAGATCGTTTATGGTACATTCATTTCATCTTCTCTTTGATCTTCCTTTGTAATTCCCTCCACCTACAATCTAGTCGTTCTTTATCCAACATAATTTTCGACTCATAACACACCCAAAGCATTATAGCTTTCTCTCTTGAACTTTCTTACAAACTACTCGTATTTTCGCTATGGTCACCTTTGTTGTTCTTCCGTTCCTTACTGTCTAGGCATTATCATCCTAACTTTTTATATCTATTGCAATTATGTTATCGCATGACATCTACATTGTTTAACTTCAGGTTCTCCAGCCATTTTAAATTCCGTTGTTTAGTTTTACCGCGTCCCCAACTTGCAGTAACATGAATCTGACTTCATTATTGCCTTGTTATTCTATATCAATCTAATAGTGGTCATCTTCTCGCACGCCACTATTCATAATTTTCTATGGCCTCTCTCCAACGATTCCATCCCCTTATCTGTCTGCTTACATCCATCAGCCAATCTTATTATTTATTTTGCCGTTGATTGGATAATGCGGATTTGATAGTAGAGTCACTACAGGCCAATAGAATGCGTGGCCGACATTTGTCATAAACGTCAACTTTAATAAGGTAGTTTAGATGCTACCGAAGGTCGCATTGCCAGTTCGTTTCCTCCGTGTCTATTTGACTGTAATGTTTGTTATTCTGTGAAGGAAGGGAGAGAAACCCGGTGTGGCCCTTTCAGACGAACCCTTCCGAAAGACACAATGAAGGGCCAAGAATTACTTCCTTCATCGGTGCGCGAATCTGTAATTCCTCGTCAGACGTCATAACCACCTGAGCCAACGGGGAGGATGAATTCATTAGTACTAACAATTTAGCCTATTATCTTTAGAAACCTTAGGATGTATCACGCCATCTAATTTTGTTGCTATTTATTTCTTTCTCATGTCAATAATTTTCTTTATTTTTCATTCTAGTGTCTTCTTTCTGCTCCAGTTTCAAATTCCGGAATGATAATCCACATTTTTATTTTGTGTGTCTTGTCAAACAAATTAAGGCGAGGGAAGTGACATTTGGTCTTTTGTTTTATCTTAATACTTCAGTGAAGCTCTAGATACATTTCCAGCCACAAGCGACCACGATCTTTTAAAATTATTATTAAAGGTACAAGGATCGTCTACGGCGTGGTCAAGATATTCAGGGAACAGGCAATGCCCTAGAGTGGTTTTAAATGTATGTATGGCGCGTGTTATCAAAAAGCTTGTTAATGGTTCGAAGAAAAACAATCTATTATTTCGGTTAGTTTTATTAAAAATGAATCTGTAATGCTATTAACAGCAAATATTAGCGAAAAGAAATGCCCACAGGTAATAAAAATATTTTTGCTGGTGGGGATCAAATCCACGAATTTTTGTATACTAAAACATCCATTAAACCTCACAGCAATTTTTATAGGTCATTATCATCAGCAAGTTCAACCATTAAAAGATGTGGCCTCATAGATATTTCATCATTATCTTTATGAAATAAGGCAGGACCTTGTACTGTATACGGCAATAACGTATGACGTAAATAAGCAATATCATAATCCAACTTTTAATTAGGAGAAAAACTTCTACAATCATAATGTTTTGCTTATTTTCAATTTGACGTTGAGCCATACATAAGTCGCCAACTGAAAATGCCGTTAAAATATACTATTTGCGATCGTTAAGTGCGCATGTGCAGAACGTTAAACTTATATTGCACCTGCACTGCAACGTTTAGCTCTTGCGCACCGAACGTGTAACGCTAACGTATTTCTTCCTACCGTGCCCAAAGAAGTGATGGATTTTTTTTAATGTCATTTGGCCATGTTAGCCATACTGCCAGCTTAACCCGTGTTTTTCTCTCACACTGTATTTATTTATTTAATTTCGATGGGATTATTTTCAATTTTCTGTAAGGATGACACAAGACGAACACAATATTTAATTAAAATCACCGATGCCCTCGGCCATACTCGAATCGGCGACCCCTGCAATGCGAAGCAAGCACGCTACCCCTACGCTGCCGGGGTCGGCGTGATGGACTGTAGCTGTATCATGTATGTGACACTGGATTACTCTCCGAAAGTACTTGCTTGGATGATTAGGATGGAATCTAATGACGTGATTTGGTACATTTCAAGAGTGATATTTCACTTTCAGCCTTTCCCACCAAGTATGATTGTAACAATCCTTCCCCTCCCTTTAATAATTCTTATTAGTTTATAGCAATCGTACTTCTTACTAAAGATTGACTGCATTCTCTTAATGTTAATTACTTATACCCTGTTCACTCCGAACTGGCGGCTCAAGGTCATATTCTCCTCATCTCCCCACCCTCTCCTTACTACCTTTCCGAGCTGAATTCTGTGCTTAAGTAGAAGAGTGGTAAATTTCCCTTTCGCATGTAGGGGTATAGGCAATGTAGTGAGGTGGAGCAGACTGGCATTGAGCCGCCTCTGTTAAATGAACGAGCTATAGTAATCACGAGGTGAATGTTGAAACATTTACAAAAAAAATTAATGAGGGTATAGATGTGCCACAATATAAAAATTATAGTCTATTCTATTCGAGCAACTGGATACAAAGATCGATACCATAAATTGGTTAACCGTGACACTTATGTAAATATAAGAGTACACATGAATATTCCAGCAAACAATAGTCTAAATATCATCACTTTGTCCGAACGTGTTCCAGAAACAGTTAAACAAGTCATCTTTACATATTTAGTTTTCTTCATATCATAATACACAATACTTTTTCAGCAACATAGAAAGAGAGAAAAATGACTTTAATGCAGATCACTTCTCGGCACTGGCGATGTAAACGATCGACCATCCCTTCCAATCTGAACAAAACTGAGATTGCTATTGTGTCCAGAGGAGCTTATATATCCTTCTAGTTACTGTAAATGGGATCGTCTTGTGTCAACTGAGAGGGGAACTGGTATCCCCACCGCAGTTTTAAATATTTCTGTCTAATGGACCAACACACACAATTCCAGACACTACTACCCCTCCCACCAAGGACTTTTTCGGTCGTGGAGAAGGTGCAGTGACACTGTTCTCCGCGTCAAAAAGTATGGTGGGAAGGGGATGAATGACTTTTAAGCGTCACCTTCCTCTAATAATGGCTGCCATAGCAGCGTCCTTAAAATCATTTAATAATTTACTCCACATGTCTCACTCCCACTACCGCAAACTTACTTAATTACTTATTATATATTTAATACAAAGCTTCTGACATCAAAAATTAAAGCAAATACTACTTTTACAGTCTGACTATGATTATTCGCATTTATATTGTGTCCATTTTTCTCATTGAACCACATGACGATGATTATTTCCATTCCAGCTAACTTAATCAGACACCTTCAAGTTGCCCCAGTGACCTGGTGGATGTTGGACATTGGCAAGGATATGAGTCATTACCTTCAAAATATTAATGAAATGGCCCAAGTCCAATTTTTCCAGTCACGGATAACTTAGGTCAACTAAGCTAACCAACCATAACTAACTTTAATGTCATGCTACATACTAGCTTCCAAAATCCTTGTATAAGAGTGACTGAAAATGAAATAAGGTATTTGAATTTTGTGTTTACTATCACAAGACTCATGAAATATAGAGGAATTTTTGACGCAAAGGTCTCATGGCAGGGAATGATATATGAAACTAGTTCATTCTTCTCGCAATAACAACTGAACAGTTCTCAAGCCACTTATAGTTTAACTTTTCTATCTATTACAATGATTGAAAAAGTATAGTTGTCATCTTTGTTCACCTTGTAACACATAAAACGTATACAGATTACGACTTTCTCTGAAGAATCTACGAAAATTTCATAATTTGTATATAATTCAGCAATTTTTTACCAATTTTTGATGATTTACTTAAAAATATGCATTTTTTCTCAAAATTACGCAGATTTTACACTTCTTCTGGTCCCTGTCCGTTCCGAATGTCGGCAACCATCTTGGCTGTCTCGTCTCTGCTGGTTGATTCTCGGATTAACTCCGTAGTTGTCTTGGAGGTCCATGTTCTTAGATTTTTTAGTCAAGAAGTTCTTCTTCTATCAGCACTCCTCTTTCCTGGTGTTTTCACCTGGAGAACAGACTGCAGGAGATCATAACGGCTATTATTCCTCATGATGTGGCCAAGGTACTGAAGCTTCCGTGTTTTTATGGTGATCAGTATTTACATATCTTTTTTTTTTCATTTTGAGGAGCACTTCAGCATTTGTGGTGTGGTCTGCCCATGGTATTCTCAACATTCTTCGATATAGCCACATTTCAAAAGCTTCTAACCTTTTACTGATAGTTTCTGTTAATGTCCACGTTTCAACGCCATACAGTAGGACAGAGAACACATAGCAGCGCAGGAGTCTCATCTTCGTGATAATTCATAAATTACGACTTTTAAAAAGGTTATTCATGTTATTGAAAGTAGCCCTGGCTTTACCAAAACGTGACTTTACTTCAACAGATGGATCCCGTTTAGGGATTGCAATCCAGCAAAGTGGGATCCCGCAATCCCGCGGGATCCCGCATATTTAGACAGTCTGGCGGATCCCGCACAAAATTAAGCGGATCAGCAATCCGTAAAATCCGGCGGAAACGCGTTTCAGTCTGCGTGACTCGCTGCCCCACTCGGTCTCTGTCGGAAATTTTGCACTGTTTGCCTGTACCCTTCCAGTTGGCATTTGACTCATGTGAACAAGCGTTTTGTTTTTGTCAACCTTCGTCATTCGTAAGTAAATAAATACACCTTTACGTATTCATCAAAACTTACGTTTGTTTCGAATACACATTTCTGTAATTTGAGTTATGTTGCTTATTTAGTACGATTTTCTAACTATATAATTATTTTTTAAGTGTCGCACACGTTATCTGAACTACACGGTTACGTCTTTTTATTCACGGTTTCATTATTCCCATTTTCTGTATTTGCAGATAAAGTAATTGTGACAATTTCCTAATTTGCGGCTGAAAAATTTGATTATTCCTTGATATGAAACTAATGTTATCATGATTTTAACGATCGCGTACCTATTTATTTAATAGCTATCAAAAGAAAATTGTATATCCTTTGACTTATTGTTGTTTTGGCCGCTGCCTCAATGCGTTTCTTTGACGAAAGCCACCTGCTTACATGTGCCGCTCAGGCTTTCGATTAATCCCTCTTCTCCTTGTTATTGTTTCGACTAAAGGTAAAAAAAGTTATAATGAAATTTTGACGGCTGTATCGACGAATTGTGTTGTAGGAGCACTATACTTCGACGGCTGCCTCCACCGTCTACCTCACGTGTGTAATTTCGTGTGTTTGCAATGAAATCCGGAGATACAACCTATGAGGGCTTCACTGCAATCATTCGCCGAGAAAGCCTCCTTTCTTTCCACTCTAAAAACGTCGTTACGACACATAAGTAAACCTGAAATATTTGACAGTTTACGTGTTGGTGAGTAGTTTCTTTTAATAACATTGAATCAACTGTAATATCAATCAAGGAATCAGGAGATATAATAATGAATCACGCAAAAAAAAGGCCAAGTCTCGTGCTTGTGCAGTGACAAAAAGTTATGAGATCTTGTTCTGAACCAAGTCTACACTTTACAGAGTATATTCAACTTCACTTTGTGAAATGGAATGCTTTTCTCGGTGTTATGGAACGTTTATTTAGATTATTTTTTTTAAACTTTGGTAACTTGGCCATTAAGCAAAACCATATTTTTAAACTTATGTGATGTATTGTAAGGCACATAATATGACCTAAGACTCAATATTTTCCATTTTTATTATTTATTTAAAAATTGGTTTAGATTAAAAAAACAAAAATGTAAAACCTCGAAATACACTTAAGACACGCTAAAAAGTTTTAATGTCATTTTGCCAATCAAAATATTATAAATAATTTTCTCGGGTGACTAGCCGAGTTATTTGAATGTTATAGTTACCCGAGAAAATTATTTATATTTGCAACGCCGAGAAAAACTACGTAATTATGTAATCAAAATATTGTTAAGTGTTATTTTTTTATCATTTAACATTAAAAATTATTTATTAATTTAATTATTATTTGATTTATTAACGTTTTAAGTAACTATGTTTTAAATATATGCGTTAAAAAACTGTTTGTACCAATCCCGCACGGATCCCGCGGGATTGGCGCAAATCCCATGCGGATCCCGCGGGATTGAAAACACTGCGGGATTGCACTCTTTAATCCCATTGGGCTGTTTACTGTGGTGCCAAGGAACGTATACCTTGATACACATTCAATGATCTTCTAGTTAATCATAATATGGCATTGGGAGTTGTTGTTTTTGCCAATGACCATTACTCACACTAATACTAACAATATTTATAGGACAGAAAAATTTGTGATGCCATGGTGTGAAACACATCTCGAGAGATGGTTAAATCCGTTTGATCAAAGTGAAGAAGATGTCTGCGTAGTGATGTTTGTGTGTCTGTGAGAGCAACGATGTTCGTATCCATGTGGGTGTCTCTTGATGTGTGGATGCTTGTGAGACGATATCTACGTGTGCTGTCAACTGTTGGCTGCGTGTGTTTGGCTGTTAGAGCTGTACGAAAATGTTTGGACTCTTGTTGGTGGGGGGTGATATCTATACGCCTTGATGTTTGGGATTTTTATGCGTTGATGTCTGTATGCTGAGTATAATCTCGTTTTCTTGCATGTATGATAAAATTAAAGGAATATGGAGGTTTTGATGCCAATTTCTTATGCCAGTGGCGCATTCTTCTCATAATAACAAACCATTTATTGCCATAATGTATTTTTTTTAATCCCTTCCTCACTGTTATAGATCATGAGTACTTGAAGTTTGACACTAACCTTGACCTATGTCTTAAACATGTCTATACGGAGAGAAAAACGTTGTCTAACGCAGTTTGTGTTCCTCTAATAATAATAATTCCGTGTGGTCCTAATGACCTAGTGACATGGTTTCTAATGGCTGCGCATTCCGACCCTGCCGTTGCCGTCTTAACATAACCATGGGCGCCGGCAGGATTGCTTCTACGGGGGTGCACCAGGGCTGCATTGGTGCCCCCCCCCCCCCTATCGGCCTAAAAATTTCCGGGCTGGGCGACCTTTTTTTTTTAGCTCTACTACTGCCCAGACGGCGATCCGGGATGTAGGGGGGTGCACCAGGGCTGCAATGGTGCCCCCCCCCCCCCCTATCGGCCCAAAAATTTCCGGGCTGGTCGACCTTTTTTTTTAGCTCTACTACTGCCCAGACGGCGACCCGGGATGTCAGGGGAGTGCACCCCCTTGCACACACCTCCCAGCGCCCATGAACCTAACCCGGCAATCCTACCGGGTGCAGGGGACCTACAGCATAACGTGGAATCCGAACCACGGAAGTGTTCTGGTGTACTTCACATTGCACAGCAAGCTGTGGTAGATGTGAAGGTCGGGTTAAGTGCCCATGAAAATCCCCGCCGAGACAGGGATTCGAACCGGGGATCTTTCGACCTTCAGGGTCAAACGCCTTAACCATTGAGCCACCAGACCGCTCTAGTTACTTACCTGACATACTATGATTTCCAGAACACCGGTACATCAAACGTCTAATCGGGCAATATAACAGGATTTTGTAAGTAATTATACCGTGTGATAGTACTTTACTTAAACCTAATATGTTACACTCCTTTATTGTGAACAATACGGACACAATACCGTATTCTGACATACCCGGAGCTTTATAATAAGCAGCAAGAATGCAAAACAATCTTGAGAAGAAATAAGAAAATAAATCTGAAGATGACTGGTAAAGGAAGCATTTTTCTGGTGTGACTCACACTCTGAAACTTTCATCTGCACCAATTAATGATTAATTAGTAAAGCGCAATTCGTTTCAGATGTCTGATTTCTACATGAAGATGCAGAGGTTATAAAGTGACAATAATGCAATTATGGGTATGTGAACAAGGCTGTTGCCTGGTCAACAATGAGGTAATATGAGTCATACGCGAAATGTGGAGGAGCTGGCTTGGCGTGGGTTAAAGTTTTCACTACTGCATTCCTTGGATCTACTCGTATTTCACGCGGCTTGATGCTGTCTCTGCCATAGCGGTTATTTGTTAAGACGGTGTTGCTGGCGAGTTTTCAAACGTCACGTCGTGCTAAACTCTTCAGTCTGCATAATAAGTCTCCAAGATTGTATCTATGTCTTACTAAGAGCCAACTAGTTTGTTGTTAAATATGTCTGCGACCGTGGAGTTAATGAAACAGTCATTACTATTCTCTAAGGATCACGAACCTTCCCGTTAGAAAAAAAAATCTAATCCGGTGTTCACCATACACTATATTTCACAGCTGAGTTAGCAAATGTGGGGTGTCTGTGATTATTATCGGTGAAAGAGACTCTGTGGTTGCGTCTTTGTCGGAACAGAATAGCTGGCAAATGTTTGATCTATGAAATTCGTAAGTGTAAAGTAACTTCGCGTGGTTTTTATGGCCCAGGGTAAGAGTTTCTTCCCTGCTTCGCAATCTGTCTCTATCGCAGTCACTCACGCTAATGCACTAATCCTACCAGTTATAGGGTGCGTAAGGTATAACTTGGAATCCGAAGAGTTTTACGTACTTAAGGATGAAATATAGGAAAATTAAATATTTCAGTGAAAAATTACGATTGATTGTTGCTGGCAAATGCAGAAATGTCTCGAGTAGAAAAAAATGCTAACTACATACTCGGGTAGGAATTCTGTTGGACATAACTGTCAACTGAATTCTTAAGTTTTTTTTTTTATACTGAGGCCATATTTAACGAAAAGACAATTAATTAAGCTAGTTAATACATATGGTTGAAACAATAATTTGCGCCATGCTGAAAATTTAATTTTAATCACTCAATGCTGGGTAAAATAAATTATAAAGCAACAAACATGTGAAACAGTCTTTTTATTTATCAATTCCTACGTTACACTTTTACATTAAATTTTGTTTCACTCTCCAGTTAACAAGACCATACCATAACAAATTTTTATATTCTCAGTTTCCAGTTTTAACTGTGCGTAGTCCAGTGTATAACTGCTATTGTATGACTCTTCACTCGCTTATACGTGTCGAATGTGCACTTCTATTACTTTTTTCATTAGAGCACGAGAATAGACTTTACGTAGCTCTTTAACAGCTAACATGTTCACAAACTCTTTGAAGTACTTCATTATTTTAAGACATCATAATTTCTTGGTGTAGATGGCGCTGGTCACTGAAGGTTGAGCGTGGATCTAGTTGTTGCATTTACTCATCAAGAAACACACCACTGGCAGAAACAAGTGTCGAAAACTCATGTAGTTTTCGTCTCAGACCCCCTCCGGGAAGTGATAGTGTGATCACCAAGTGAAAAACTTAGTAAGCCTCGGTAGCGTAGGGGCTAGAGTACTGGCTCCACTTGCCGAAGGTCACCGGTTTGAGTCCGGCCGAAAGCACGGGAGTTTGAGTGTTGTGTGTATTAAGGTCCTGTCCGTCCTGTAATGTCCATACTTAGTGGCAACAATGTACTGGAGAAACGGATACATTGGAAGAGTCATGATAATCACATTTAGCTGGCTGTATGGCCTAAGAAGCCAAATGCCATTAAAAAAAAAAAATAATTAAAAAAGTGAAAAACTTGTTTGGAAGTGGTCACTATTCCTAAGAACCATTCTTCATGTGTAAACGTTATGTTATTGTACCCAACATTTTGGAGTATAAATTGGTTTCGATGACAGACTTATGTTGAGCCATTTGATATCTCATCCATTTGACGTGTAAAATCACGAAATCATTAACTGTTTCAGTAAACTGAACCATGTCGGCTAGCGCAGAGTACCGTTTTATATATATCATACGTGATTGTAAATTGTTAATAATTATTTAAAAAAGACCGGAGACCGTCACAATAATTAAGAACCGAAAGTGTTACTTGGCTTGGATATTGGTAATAATATTTAAAACACACAATTCATTTTCATAATAATTTTTATAGTAACAAATTAAAATACAATGTATTATTTATAAAATTTAATAACAGGTTAACGTTGACAGATGGAATTACATAATTGGTAACATTTGAATTACGCAGTCGATGTGTATGTACTTGGTAGTTTGACAGGTGAACGTGAATTTTTCCAGCTACCGGTTTATACGTCAGCAAAAGTGCCTTTATTTTGTGTCACGTTACCTAATGTTAGCTGCCCGTACCGGTTGCTGCTTTTATCGGCTGAGAGGTCATTTTCCGACCAAAATTTGAATTTCCCGTCACCATTTCGTTTTACGTGTATGGTGGGTGCCTTGGTGGGCACACTACGTTACAATTATCTTTCATACCTTTATGATTAATAATTGTGGATTTTAATTTTTATGAAGGAGTGAAAATTTATTAATTTTGCAAGAATCTCGACGTTAGTTGGAATTTAGGAAAAATTGTCACAATATGACATTTATTTTCTTATCACTGGCGATTACAAGTCTGAGCGAATTTACCGTTAACATTAACACAAATTGGCAAAATCATAAAAGCAACGCTCAGAGTTACAATTAGCCGTCATGAGCAAGCAAACAATTGTATATTTACTTTTAAATATATCTCAGAATCAAAATGCAAGAAATAATGACAATTGGAAACAATGAAAAATACAAGTTATGACGAGCTCAGACAAAGGTATCATAATACTGTGACTTTACAGTTAAAAAAGGAAATCATGGGCGCCAGAATGAACAATATATCATTCGAAAGTAACTAGTTCTGGCAAATTATGCCGCTGGCTCAGGGGTTTTTACAATTACAAAGTGAGGACATGGACCTATCCTCTCAAAGTCGCTTACGGGTTCTGTTTCACGGAATGCACAATCAGATGGCTTGGTCGTAATAAGTTACCATTGTAGTCCTGCGTCTGATGTCTGCGGTGACTGTAGTGGACCCACGATATGTGAGATTATCTCACAAGTCAGCTATAGGCATCTCTGGTCTGACAATGCGTATCATCGCATTACCGGCTGTGTTGCTGTGATAAGCTTGCTCCAGCAAGGCAAGCTGGCAGCCAGATATCGTACAACGGCAGTTTGCGAGAGAAGCCAACTTTCCAAGTCCACCTCAGACTAGACTCGCATAGCTCGGACTCGAAGATCGAAGTCAGAATGTCCAGCTCCTCGCTCTTCGGTCCACGAGGAAACTTCTCGCTCCGCCCCCTTGCAGTCTCGAAGCTCACATATAACAAAATTCCCAGGATTTTGAGTTATACGCTCATTTTGATTGGATCTTCAGGTCGGCACCTAATGTCACGTGATATCCCCGATGTGTGATTTGCCTAGAGTATCTAACAGAGGTCGGACATATTCGGCTAAGTTCGCCGGAGTGAGAGCCCCTTTGGGTGTCGGGCGGCAGGCTTTTCCCGCTCGGTGAGTGACCCATCCCCAGGGAGCAGAGTGTGTGGTCCGGCAAAACCCCAAATCCGCGACGCCCCGTCGCCATGATTCGGAAAGACCAAGATTAGCTTCTAGCCTACATAGCTCAATAATTCTTGAATATTCGCTTTACCAAGATACACTGTATGTTCATCATTTCATTACAGTCCTCACTTGGAATCTTGCGTACTTTAGAAAATTACAACAAAAATCTATTTAGGTGGTCGCCCAAGATTTATGTAAATTACTCTTATATTATTACATATATAATAAAAATGCACCTTGTAACGTGGCGACAACGCGTCATGTTACACGTGACAGCAATTCTGCGCCAACAGCGACCTCACCTATCTACTAGCTGTCAACGTTAGACAGAATTTCTCGCTAACGCAATGCCTAGCCGTATGCAGAGTCATTTATAACTTGGAGATTGAAGAGCGTTCAAGGTAATCCTCATACGATAAAAAAACATTTAATCTTGCCTAAATGACCTAGTTTAAAGTTATCATAAATTCCTTTACCGCAATGGATTAACTGACCCATCAATCGTACTACTGAAAGGACAAACCAAAATTTTATGGAAATGATGGGTTAGGAAAGGAATCTGTGGTAAAACCTCGCAAATAGAAAAGAGCAAGATGCACATTGCTTATATATTAGTTTGGAGAGCAATTGAAAGGAAGAACTGCAGAGGGAGATGAAAACGAGAATATTTTAAATTGGCAACTAAGGAAGAAGTGTTAGATAAGTTCTATCAGTCAAAAGCCTACATTTCAGTCAAAAGATTGATGACGGCTGGGAAAAGAGGACCCAGGATGAAACGTGGAATCCGACCCGCGGAGCGTCTTGGCTTACTGCATATGAAAAAAGCAAGTAATATAACTGCGTAGACTCCCTCAGTCACTATCCGTGTTTTCTTGGTCCACAGGATGGCGCGGCATCGATTTATTGAAAGCTGACGTTTCAGCCACTTTGCTGTGGCTTCCTTCAAAGGGCGAAAACAAAAGAAACTCTCGCAGCTTTAGATTTTTCCTACTAACACACAGAACTTCTTGATTACTAGACAGATACTTCAGCTTTGAGTGACCATACCGTTCACTTTGTATAACGGTCTGTACACACGCACACTTACTAGTATTCCCGTGGGTAGAACTGAAAATGAGAGAGCGCGAGGAAGACTGGTTCCTACAGTTAACACATAAGCGCCACCGTCAGCCGTTATTTCTGCCAGTGTTTATCCTGACAGCGCGTAGCACAGAATACAGCATCAACTCATTCATGTGCGTCGTAACGACACGAAGGATACGAGGACTCACAGACGCAGGTATACTTATAAAGTATTCATTTTTGTTTTTTTAATGGAACGGATTATGATGTTGGTGGATATATAGCCTTAGTTTACAGCACAATCTACAAATCGCAGCTTTGCAAATAAATCTTAAAATCTCTTGGGTCATTTACTTTCGCTTATCCTTACCGTGCACACGAAAACGATTCTTAGGCAAGAGTTGACATAAGAAAGAATTTTCATTGACATTTACCGCAGTATGGAATTAATTTTGTCGCCTTTGACATCTTCTAGGAAATTGTGTTAGTATCATGGGGGCAAGTTTTTACAGTTTCCTATGTCTCTGCCCATTTCTTTCTTCAGTTTCCTTTGTGGGAGTTGCCTATCAGAACCTATTCCAGATATTTTCCTTTTATGATCCTCGTATTAAGTCGACTGGCCACATAATGATGCGACAATTTGTAGAAATTAGCTCTTTTAGTCGATGAAGTCTACTTATTCGGTGCAATACATTTCATTGGTGCGAATGCAAGCCGAATGACATGGTTTTTGGATATTCTGTGGTTATTTGTGTGTGTTTCACTAGTCCCTCAGCTAAATGAAAAAATCTCTCATCTCATTGGATAGCAGGCAGAATCATATTACACGTACATTTTCTTGCCGATTCGTAATAGCTCTATATTCAAATACACTTCAGCGATTTAAAATAATTGAAAAACTGCTTGCATGGAACACGCGATGGAAGCAAAACGTTATTTACAATGTTTTTGAGGCTTTATTCTTCGATGGGTAATAAACAAAACAACATCTAGCCAACCATTATCTTGTGTTCCATATTTCTCTATTACGTTCAGCTACCATTGTACATAATATTAAAAATATTTTTCGTTCCCGTCTGTCTGTCTCTCCACAGTAAAACAGAAAATGTGGTTACTGTTAAACTCTGTCTTGCACTTGCAACCATTAACAGATAATTCCTACAAATAGTGTTCTACGAAGATACATTGCCATCACTTATTCTGGACTCTGTCACAATAGTTTTGCGTAGTATCAATTTGTTTTCCTCTAGTTTGGCCTTGCGCGTTAATACGTCATCATTTTGAGATCTGGAAGATGAAAGGGAACGTGTTCGAACTTCATTGACTAATCTGTCGTACGAATTAAAAATTTTAAATTTTTCCAGTTATCATCAAAAAAAAAAAAAAATCACATCAAATGAACTGTTACAATACAGAATATATCTGTACTCTGTTTCGATGGTGACATGTAAGTTTCCACACTAGTCGATAAGCAAAGAAGAAACCCCTCACGTATTCTCTTTCAGGATACCACCTAGGAAAACAGTTTTCAAGTGGGTGCCAACGTCCGAAAAATACAGTACATCAATATATGACTATATTAATTCATTAAAATATACCAATAATAACTAAGCAACAATTAAGATTTGTTTCGATTTTGACTGTCTATGGATCTCGCGAAAAAAAAAAAAATTAAATGATTTCGTCTCTTTCTCTTACCTTCTTCCCAATAGATTTTAATTGTTCCAAAATTTGTTCTCTCTTCTGCCAATACTAATCATTTCCTATTTATTAGCCTTTCCTGTAAACCCTTAATTGTTTTATTTCTCTCTGAAACCATTTCTATCTTCCACTACATGATTTATGTTATCGAGTTTTTAACAACTACTAGCAAATAACTATTATTATAAAATGACTCAGAAATTTTAGAAATATTCGTATTTGCCCAAGGATTGCTTTTTATCCTAAGAAAAATTTGAAAGCTCACAGACCTACAATTATTTGTTAGAATTGTAGCTACTCTCCAAAATCCCATAGGTTATTTCGTCTTACTCTCGAATATATATTACCAGCTATGCTAAAGATGTTTGACTGTAGGGAAACGGAACGTACTGGGTAAGCGATAATGTTTGGCGACTTTACTTCGAATACCGGTGTGTCAATCCGACTTTGTTTTACAATTTTCCTTAACATGGATCACGAACGATTAGCGTGGCCTAACTCAGTCGGCTGACTGTCCGCTAACGGAATAGACGACCTCAGTCCAAATACCAATGAGCGGAGCGTTTGACTCACCATGCCCAATCAGTCAATTCCAAATGAGTACCCGGAGGAAGCGACACTCCGTATGTAATTTACAATAGTCTGACAAGAGAAAACAGTACAAAATGTCTTCTGGAGTCAAAAGGGGAAAAAAGCTACGTGCTATGTGAGGGGGGAAGGGGGTAGAGGCAAAAGCCACGTAGGGCTACGTGGGGGGGGGGGGGGGGGGGGGGGAGAGGGTTCACAGGAAGCCAAAATGGAGCTACGTGGTTTATGCACGCTCCCTAATGAAAACGTATACAGAAAAACTGCGCAGTTCAAAGACTGATTACTAATCATGGAGAGGGGGGTAGGGGGAGTTCTAAAATATTGGAAGATGAGGATGGGCCTAATATTTTGAATAAAAATTTTAACGACAATTAAGTACCGGTATTTATTTCGTTCCCATTTTTCGTATTCTAAAAAACGAAAAGATATATGGTCAATGGAATAGGAAATAAACATTCATGATTTTAATTTTCGACGAGTCCTCGACCAAATACTCACTTCTTTGGATGGACTCCCCTGAAAAGACTAAACACCGTTTTAAATGAGATTCAAGTTTAAATCGTTATGTGGCCAGTAATGAGACAGAAGTCATATTACGATAACTGTTTTCACAATCACATCTCGAAAGACACGCCTCATGATGTGTATAATATCCGCGAAACAACATCGCCTTGCTGTGTAACATCTTTGATCGTTCGCTGACGTCGCTTCCGCCACGGATTTCCTTAACACTGCCAACTAAAATCATTTTTCATCTACCGCGTCGAAAGAAGATTTACTAAAAAAAAAAAGCCATACCTTCTTCCGCTATCGTTTTGCAGTAACATCGAAAGACCAAGTACTTGACATCAATAATTTCTCTATTGTTCGCTGACTTTATCGCCCATGAATTTTTTCCGACTTCACTGCTTGTCTATACCGAGGTCATTAGAGCTGTGAGAGAATGGGGAGATGGAACGGTAAGGAATTCGACAACGACCTTTTGAACGAATCATAGCGGAAAACAAAAATCTGGATGCCTGGATGGGGATATGAACCCGCGTGTTCCCGAATTCCAAACACGGGCTGAATAATAACTTAGCTTATTAGTGCTTATGACAAAAGAAACGGAACGATTATTTCTGAAGGGGACGGAAGAATACACAACGTAAAATATATATAAAAATGGACGTGATAACTTAACAAATATAAAAATAATTGTAAGACAGAGACTTCCCAGCGTATGATTGCAATGAAATCATCAAATCTTCCGCATACAGATTCTATGCATACAATTAGTTGCTATTTAACTGCTCCTGTTCAGACCATTTCTGATTTAGACTAAAAGGTGATGAATGCAAAATTACGGGGAGAGAGAAACAGCTCCTCCTCAGATTTAATAATTAAAAACGAGTTGTTCCTTTATTTCTAAATCTAGATTTGAAATCGGGTACTAGTTATCGCACTTTAAAAGGAAACAACAATTGGTAACTACTTTCATAATCACGAAAAAATTTCTATTAAGGTAATTAATATCTAAATCTAATTTTTTTGTATATATACTCTTTATTTTTCCTCTTAAAAAGATAAGTATACAATTTTTTAAATAAAATAAGTTTACAACCCTAATTTAGACATCTGTCTGCGAAATGCGTAAGTTTCCTGTTAATATTTATCATTTTACTCTGTTTAATACCGAAACTTGGGGGAAACCTCGGGATTCACTTAAACGATTTTGGAAAAGCGCATGAAAAAAACCCATAAAGATCGGTTATGCATCGAACAAAATACATCTAATGTCGTCACTCAATACGCCTGAGATTTAACCCTACATAGAAACTGTGATTTTTTCACTTACACCTCTCCTGCAGGGCCAAGAACAGGTTAATTAACATTTCTTCCACACCGGAACTAAAAACAGCTATCTCGTGATCGGCTCCATGTACGGAAACGTGCTGTGTGGCCTTGTACAGGAACTGGTTGCATTACACTTTGATACACACACAAACTATGAAAGCAATTTGAATCCAGTCAGTTAGCATAGTATAAATATATCAGCAGCTACCATATCCACGGTTTCACATTCAGGTGATTGCAAATATTATTCCTAGATTAGATCAGTGTTACTTCCGAACGTTTTTACCTTGTTGCGCTTATGGATAGATATGAATAATATGATAATGACATGGTTTTATACAAATTATAACATTAAAAAGATTCGGCTATACAAATCTCTCGGTACAAAATATCAACCTCTCCTACTGTTCACACGGTTGAGGTTCTAGCGACTAAACGGTCTGCTTCATTTTCTACTCGATAACGACCTTCTAATAAGAGGTCTAACGGAGCTAGTGATGATTTAACGCACCTGATGTCATTAGGTTGTTAAACGGTTGCCGAGGCACGAGAGATAATAAACGATCAGCAACTTGGGAATGTAGAAGGCAATGGCAAGCCACTGTACTTGTTTTCTACTTTAGTACTTTGAGCGTAGTCCATGATATGAAAGGAGGGGGAGAGCTGGGGGCAAGGAATAGGAAGGAATTCGGTGATGTCATTTGAAATGACCATCCCAACATTCGCCCGCAGTGATTTCAGGGAACGATGGATAACCGAAATCTGAATGGCCGGACCGAGGATCGAATCTGCATCCTACCAAATGCCATAACCGATCTTCCGCGGGCTCGTTCACTATTTTATAATCTAAATTTTCCTAAGAACTATAGCTTAAATCAGGAGCACCAGATCCATACGCTTAGAGGGTGTGTAATGTTTGCTAAAAGCAATATCTGAAACAGATTATAATAAAAAAAATATACAGTAGAAATTGCGTCGTGAGATAAGAAATCTGAAAACAGTGTAGGTAAAAAATTAATATATAGAACCTACCATGCTGAAGCATGCCATAAATATAACCAAGTGAGTCATATAGATCATACCAATTTGGCAATCTGAGACGTTTCCCCCCTCCCTCCCTTCCCCTTTGGTAGACAGGAGATTTTGAGGGGTGGCGTGTCATGTTGAGAAGTGAAACATACATAAGACTTAATAAATATGTAATTGTTTAAGAAAAAGGACAAATAATGAAATTGTTCAATAATATGTTTAACAAAATCTTTAAAAAAAAAACATATTTTAACTTGGTTTTTAACCTAAATGACAGTTTTTTTGTGTATTTTAATATACTACTGTGGATGTGGAGGTGTAATCTCACATAATAGTACGATTTTGGGAGGATAGGGGATGGTACATGCCCCACATTACCTATAACGAGAACGCCTGATATAAAATAAGTCACTGTATTGTCTATGTTGTTTTTATTTTTTTGCAGTCAGACCAAGTTAAGGATGTTCCCGGTGTTTACAAATAAGGGAGCGTACATAAACCACGTAGCTCCATTTTGGCCTCCTGTGAAACCCCCCCCCCCTCCTTACGTAGCCCTACGAGGCTTTTGCCGCTATCCCCCCACCCCCACCCCACGTAGCCTTTTCCCCTTTTGATTCCAGAAGATATTTTGTATTGTTTTCTCTTGTCAGACTATTGTAAATTACATACGGAGATAATTAACTGAGGTAAATAAATATTCACATGCTGTTGTGAGATCTGTTCCTCATTTTAACTGTGAAAAATGTTATGAAAGGAAAGCTACGTGGTCTGGCTCGGACCTCCCCCCTCCCCTGGACCGAGCCACGTAGTTTGTGCATGGTCTCTAACACAGAGAGATATTCGACGAGCGCTGTTTATCTACTTTCCGTTTATCGCTCAAAACATGGCAGAATCGTCGGAGCGTTCGCAGCTTACCACACGCAAAATTCCATTACAAATTCATTTTCGTTTCGTTCTCACCCGTTATGTTTGGACGCGCTTAAAGCACAAGGGCAATAAATTCCAGTCATTTCGATCCCAGCAGTGCGTCCTAGCCGCTTGGTTATACACAACCGCGCTCTCGGACGCACGCAGAGAGAAAGAGTGTGAAGGAGAAAAGAGACCGGACGTGTGGGCAAGGAGCGTTGCTAGCAGCAAGCGGGGAGGCGGACGGTGGAAGAGGGGGGCGCAAGAGAGGCAGGGAGGGAACGAGCGAGAGGGATAGTAGAAGGTCGCACGACGAACTGTTTGCAATCTATCTGCTGTTCTTTGTATGCGTTCGTCACTCACAAGCGGCTACGTCTAAAAAATTTAATTGGGTAACACTACCTAGACATATTTACAGCATTTGAGGTTTCTATATCCCATACTTATTCTTCGAAAATCTTTTAACAACACCGCGTTATCAACTTAACAGCTCAATCCGCGCCGATCGACAAACTTGCTAACGAGTTTTACGTGATTTTGTGTGGCCTTGTGAGTATCTCAAATACACGTTTCAGAAATATATTAACGCGAAACGCACCACAGTAGAACATCTATTATCTGAAAGAATTGGGGTTGTTGCGGGATAACTGATTTTTCTGGTAACAGATCATTAACGAACATACTTGCACCAGTGTAATAGGGGAATATGAAACCAAAAAACAGTGATACGTTTCAAACACAAAACTTTATACAATATATGTGTAGCACATGTCTTACAAATTCGAGCAAAAACATAACTTACTCCACAATCGTCGTTTGACAAGTTCAAAATGGCTATAAAAGTTGGCTTATACTGTAGTTTAACGTTTTCGGTTAACCGATGTTAAGGCAGACTGGTATTCGGATAATCGATGCTCTACTGTAGTTCAAAATGGATGGCAACACTTACGCTCTAATTAAAATAACAAATCCTAGCGCATGAGCGGGTAACGTTCGGTTCTGTCATTAGGGAGGACCTGGATTCGATTCCTTCTACAGCCATTCAGAATTTTCAATTTCATTCTGGTTAAGTGCCGGAATCTCTTTTCTCACTAAGACCCTGGCCAATTTCCTTGCCATTCCTTGTCAGCAATCTTATCCTGGATTCAACGATCTCTAGCTGTCGACGACCCTAGAAGCCATTTAACAGGATGAAAAAACATGTAACACAGCTTTAAAAAACCTGCGAGAAGTAAACGACAAAGATTTCACTATCGCCAATCAAAAAATGTTATAAGACTGCATGTGTCAAACAAATAAAACACCACTGTTCAGGTCTGGAAAAGTTTTCGTTTAAACCCAAACGAAATTCATGTAATCAAACAGCTTCAGCTCTAGCCCTCCCAATAGACGTGTTGGATGAGTGGTAACATTCTGGCTTCGCATTAGGAACGCCGCAGGTTCGAAACCCGGCTACCCAGATTTCGGTTATCTATTGTTTCCCGAAATTACCCCATGCGAACTCCGGAAAGGTTCCTTCAAAATACCACGGTCCAAATTCTTCTAGTTCTTTGACCCTACTCCTTTTCCGCCTTTAGTGACCTCCACCTTGACGGGGCGTAAAGTTCTAAGCACAAATATCTAACCTTGTCGGGTGACGAAATGTTGCGCGTGACTCCATTAAGTTTAAAGGCCGGTCCAGACGCTACGTTTTGCACAGACTGCGCAGTCTTAAGACGGAATGAAATGCTCTCTAGCTCAGTTATCGCTCAACTGTACCGTCTTCCTTGGGCCAAACGTAGCGTCTGGACCGGCCTTAAGGCTAAATAAACTTCAAGGTTTAACATTTATTAGGATTTGTTCAATACTTTGCTTTGGGCAACTATATTGCTGTCAATGAAAAGATATTTAATTCTCTGTTTTACTCACTCGCTAGTAGCATAACCGAAAGGTAGATTATACACAGCTGCAGCAGGCATCTGAAAGACAGTGATGTTTTAGGAATGGGATGACTAAATCAATTCCTCCGTGCGTTTCTTTTTACTGTACGTCTGTAAACGAATGATGAGTAGGTGCAGTGCGTCATGGGAATCTTGTGAGAATATAAAGAAGTGAGTAATTAATGGTAACAAGCGAACCGCCAAACATGGTACTCATTTATTTCGATGATTCCTGTGTTTGTTGTAGTGTAGTATCTCCTTAGTTAAAATATCGACTGATTTTATGCCATGGGCCTTTTTTCCGAAATATCGCATCTAAAAGTTTTTATAGCTGCTTACACACTAAGGTGCGTTAATCAAGAGGACAAGTCCGCGATTATCACGTTGCAGAATCCAGTTCGCGTCCAGATCCTTTTTTCAGTCATCGTTTGTATTATTTCTAATACTTATATAATTATAATTTCAGTTTTAATGAAATATTTTTTATCATTAAACTACTGCCAAACGCTTTTGATCGTTTTTGATTATTTATCAGAATAAAGAGAAAAAATACTGTGGCTTGTCTGAACTGTATCATGTTCTAAGTTTTACGCAGACATTTTCGTCTGTTGTAAGTCTGTTCGTACATTTGCATCATCGGGAAAACTACAAAGTTCAAAATTAATGGTTTCCCTAATCTGTCTGCGCGTACAATTCTATGTCTCAAATACTACGCGTCGCAAATTCCGTGCCTGCTATAATACGGTTGGGAAAACCCTACAGTTAGCTGAAGACAGTTTAACCTTAACCCATGGATTCAAAAAAGAAATGACCACCAAGAGCTTTGTGCGTACTCCATTTGGCGTGATTGTCGGGAACTTTACGCTCTTTAACAACAGTCTGTTGCGCTGACCAAACTATTGGTTATATAAGCTACTATGAGAACTGTTTGCTGCGATATCACGTCAATTAAAATCCTTTAGCCCTGTAACTAAATATATACTATCCTAAAAACATACATATGAATCGTCAAAAACTATTTTAACAAACTCTGCCAGTCTCCTTTTAAAAGAGATTTAATGTCCGAACCAAGCTTGGTAGATGAGCGGTAACGCTCTGGCCTCGCATTCGGGAGGACTCGGATTCGAATACCCATTCTGCCATCCAGATTTTGGTTTTCCTTGGTTTCCCCAAATCACTCCAGGCGAATAACGGGATACTTCCTTCAAAATGCCATAGCCGAATTCCTTCCAGTTCTTTGCCTCCAATCCTTTCCCGCCTATAATGAACCTAACGCCGACGAGGCGTAAAGCCATATCGTTATTTAAAATAAGCTTCCGGATAACGAATCGCCATCAGCACTGTCCATGCGAATTGCTGGGACGTTGAGATTTACAGCAGACCTGTGGTAAACTGTCTGGAGATAGTGAATTTACACACTTCCACCTCTCCCGACTTGCTGGCAAAGAGTACAACGCCATGCCACTAATTTGAATTGCATTAACTAGCCTCGTGGCGAGCAGGAAGAGTAGTATTGCGCCTTAGGTTCATCGCCCTAGAAACGGACAACACAATGGTAGTACATGTAATCTCAAGAAATCCGAATATATAGGGACTGAATCGGTCACGACAAGATTTGGATAACTGAACATGTGAGTACCCTGTAACGGCTGGCTAACAAACAGTGGTTGGTAACCGATATATCGCTATTTCTTTCAATACTGCATTGACAGATATCAAAATAAACTGTTTGCACAATTTAACTGAAGAGAATTAACGACAGATTTTGTAAGTGATTATCCACAATGTATAATAGTTATTTTAAAAAAATTACTAGTAATGTTTGGGTCTGCCATTTGTGGAAAGGGGAGAGGGGAGGACATGTGCCGTTCCCGTTCCGGCCATCCAGATTTCTGTTTTCCATAGTCTCCCGAAACAGATTTCAAAGACAACTCGTCTCAATACAGCTATTTCATGGCACTCGAAAATAGGTAAACAGAACGGAAATCACTATGGAAGCATCTTCAGCGTTCATGGTATCTGCCCATATGTATAAATAGCTTTTACTTAATTAAACAGTTGAAGGCAGCTTACCTAGTTCAAGTGATTCCATTTTTGTGTATAAAACAAAAAAAAAAAGATATAATTTTGTTTTAGAGGTCCTCTTCGTTTTTGTCTTGTCTCTACTGGCCGTAACAAGAACAAATATAGACATGAAACGAGAAATCGTATGCTATTTCAACGAATAATATGTATCAGGTCTGGTGGGTGAGCGATTGACGTATGATCATGGCATTGGATAGGACGTGTGTTCGAACCCCCCGGTCCAGCCTTCTAGATTTCGGTTTTCCATAACTTTTCTAAATTACACCATGTGAATGCCTGTACCGAATTCCTTCCAGTTCCTTTCCCGTCCATCCCCGACTCTAATGACTGCGATGAAGACTAACCGTAAAGCCCTGGCAAAAAAAATCGTTACAAATTGGGAAATGAAACCGCTAGTATTGTATAGTTAAAGATCTACTCTGCAATTCACTAAATTGTGGGTGGCAGAGGATGCTCAGCACCAAAGCTAATCTCTTTGTTGAACATTCCAATCCCTAATGGTACGAGGGAAAAAAGAATTCATATAAGAATCGTTGCGGCACCTTATTTCTCTAATCTTATCTTTCCTGTCATTTCGGCTCAAATAGGTTGGTGGACGAAGTATTTCACTACACTCGTAAGTGAAAGTGGGAGTACACATGTTTACCAATAAGTTTAAACGAAACGTGCGTCGTCTATCTACCAGAGACTCCCAGCCTAGTCTACTAATCAGTTCTGTGACGCTTTCATACGGACTGTAGCAAGCGGTAACGAATCGAGCGGCTCTTCTCTGTACTTTCTTTCTCTATACTTTCGGTCAACCCCTTACGAAACGGATCACAAATGGCACAACAATAGTCCAAATGTTGATAGATTTAGCGCTTTGTAGAATGTAATGACACCAAGTGCCACCGTCGTCCTAATTCTAATAAGTTTGAAAATTCCAACAAATTCGCATCATACCTTCTTAACAAAGGAGCAAAAGAAGCCACCGTGAAAAATAACTCGTTCAAAATATTGATCATGATTAAGTTAAGAAGAATATTGCTTACATTTAGGAAGGATACAATTCGAGAGGGACTTCATTTTCTCAGGTATTAAAATTAATTTGAAGAAAGAACCGTTAGTGTGAAGCAGATAGTTAAAAACGTTGAATTATTAAATCTTAAATTAATTGCGCACATCGAAAAAACGTAAGAAATTTGCTCATGGCTTCACGAACAGATAATTACTTTTGTTATCAAAAAAGCAAAGTACGTTGATGTCAGTGTGAAATCTCTCGTAGCCATATTTATCAACCAGGGTTTTTACGGCTTTTCGGCACAAACCATTAGAAATGGAAGAAAGCAAGAAAAGCCTTTACGATTCTTCCACTCGCCTGGAATGATTCGCAGTTCGTAAAAATGCAGTTATTCCTCAGATCCACGACATTCTCCTATAATTTTACAGCTTAAAATTATTTATCTCTTAAATCAGTAGTTTCCTTGTCTATACTACGTTATCGCCTTGTTCTACGTCGTCTTGAAATGTCTGAACTTGTTTGAATGGAGGTATGAATGCTGAATACTAGTTGCAACGTTTCCTTCTTCCTTCTTTACCGCTCTCTGCGCCGCTTCCATGCGAACGTAATTTTCCGCCTAGTGCTCTGGCTTCGTTCATTGTCCGACTTTCCCACGACCATTGGCCGCAGTGGATTCTGGGAAGCGATACGCGAAACTGAGTCCGCGGACTATTCTTTGATGTGCGGCTATTTCTCCACCTACCAGTGACTCACACGGGCTGAGCTGTTCCTTCTACCGGTATGAAATCACCAGCTCCTACCATCAGGTTGTTTACAGCACCCGAATGGGAGCTGCTTCGTCGACTATTGCAGCGCCAACAGCTCGTGCCATCGCCTCACGCTTCGAGAATCAATTGTTCGAGTCCTCCCCCTCCTCCACTCATTAACCAGCAGGGGCTCAAGCCCCCCCCCCCCCAAAAGTATCTAGGTCCACCCCCGACACTGTAATTTTTTTTTGGGGGGGGGGGGGGGCTCTACGGATTTGAGGCCCGAGAAGGCTATAAAGACTACCCTAAGGGCGGCCGACTCAAGCCCCCACCAAAACCAAAATCCACTGAAGGCAAGCCCTCTGAACCAAATTTCATTCAAGCCAAGCCCCCCGCCCAAACCAAAGTCCGCTCAAGCCCCCCCCCCCCAAACTAAAATCCTGGATCCACCCCTGTTCACCAGGCATAGGAGGTTATCACTAAATGTTGTTTTATTTCTGCTTATTGCTGTCTCCTAATTGTCGAATTGTTATAATTCCGTAAATGGCTATACAGGTCGATGACACAAGTAACAATACCATAATAATAATAATAATAGTCACTCAATAATAATCTACTCCCTTGAAAAACTCCATGAAACTTCAGATGGATTTCACACTGACATCAACGTACTCTGCGTTTTTGCATAACAAAAGTAAGACCTACTCTATGGAAGGATCGTCGCGGTACCAAGATGGACGACGTATCAAAACGCGATTTGGCAATATCTCACAAGTAACTAAATTCAGATAACCAGGAGAAATTATTCAACCTGCAGGACTCAATCGCGGAGCAAAGAATGAGAGAATATCTAAATTACAAAAATCCTGTAGGATCACCTGGAACAGATAAAGTTAAAAGTCAATATCCTGAAATGCTACTGCAGAGGCGTTATACGCCTAGGAAACTTTGGTTATTGGGTGTAGATCATTGATTAAAGATAGTGAAAAACAAGAAAGGAAAATTTTAAGTAAAATCTTTGGCCCAGTGAAGTTGCTTTCGGAACATTGCGTGCCCTGTTTCAGCAGACAACTATCACTTTAGTTCGTTTCAGATTTTTCTTCCTATTTAAAGAATTTATTTAAGGAAATAGTAAAAATTTCGATAGCATGGTGCCCCAAGAAAATATTTCAGAACTATCGAAATCTCTGACATGATTAGCAATTGTTATCTTGCAAATAAAAAAAAATTGTGCATCAAATATCAAAGAAGTCGTCCCATTATATTGTGGAAGACAGACACACAAGAATATTATGCAAAGAATAGCAGTAAACAGAAGGCGGAGGATTTTGAGAAGTAGTTATATGGAAGAAAGCATTAGATCTCAGGGATCAAACAAGTATGCAAACCAAAATTATAAATGTCTTCTCCATAAAAAAAAGAATATATCCTACACGACACAGCGAAAAGTGCACGCATGGATAGATAGATGACGGGTCAAAGGAGACCTGGACGTCAAACAACATCATAATTTCAGTACATTAGAAACTAGTTTGGACCAATTATCAGTATTTTGTTCCAAATAGCCGATCCAGGATGAAAATCGCTACGATGATCACCATCCTCCGCAGGGGACGTCATCATAATGAAGAAACTATACAATGTTTCCCAGTCCTACTGCAATCCTGGACTGTTTATAGAGCACGCCCGTTAAAATGTACTACTATATGCTGGTATCGAACCTTAAGTTAACAGAGCATATTTCATACTTCTTGACAACTCGCACTTATGATCTACCGGACTAACAAAAAAAAATTGGCACCACAACATGCATCCAAAAATATTCTAATAATTCATTTTTTTGTGATAAGATAAGTAATTTTTTGCTGCGGTCTTTACAGTTCGTTAATGTTGGCGCTATTAAAGCCGGGGGACAATTAGTAAAAAGGAATGGAATGGAGTTCACCCATGGATTTTTTTTTTTTTTTTTTTTTTTTTTTTTTTTTTTTTTTTTTTTTTTTTTAATCATTCGGTTGGAGTTATTTCGGGGAACCATGGAAAACCGAAATCTAGATGGACAGACGGGAATTTTAACCTGCGTTCTCCGAAATGACAGTATAAGTAAATTGTATAACATGTGTACATAGTAGCTAATAATTGTCTGAATACTGAAACTGCATACGCGAAAACTTGATGTTAGTCGAGCATTTACTTGCAGTATATTGGAAAACCATTCAAAACTGGCAATGACCTGCATTGTCTAATAAAGGATCCAGTTTAATTGATTTGATAAACCGCCGTTTTATTGCTGTTTTAGACGGGGATCTTCTTCTGAATGATGTATTACGTTTTAGACAGTTTTTAAGAAACAAAAATACTCTGTCCCCTAAACTGTTATAAATCGATGTGAATGTGTTCCCTTGATTAAATTTGGATGTTACACTTGATGAGAATCAAACTACTGGTATAACCATGTGTTTCCTTCATATCAGCTGAATAACGGTCCTTTTAGTTAGCAAAGAAAACTAATTCCGTTTCCTTATTGTAATAACCACGACTAAACGAAATACATAACTTTAAAAGAACCACTGTCACCTCCTGTCTACTACCAACAGGTATGGTGCAGTTTGTGTTGTAAGGGGACATCCATAAATTACGTGAGTTGTTTTTCCGTATTTCCGCCCCCCCACCCCTTCTGGTGAGATGGTGAGATTTCGTGATATCAGGCCGGACCCCCCCCCTCTCTGGTGAGATCTGGTCCGTGAGAACCCCCCCTAAAATCCGGTCACAACCCCACTTTTAGACGAAATAACCCGTAAAATCGACTTTCGCGCTATTTGTAGACCTTTTTTTTAGCTCTACAGTCCACAAAATTTGGTGAGAATTCGCCAGACCGCCCCCTCATCTCACGTAATTTATGGATGCCCCCTAAGCGTAAATGAACTTAAGTCAGTTCGGAACAAGCTGTTGTTTGTTAAAAAGAATTGCAGTCAGTTAATTGCTTTTTTAGGCGTGTGGATTTTGGAAAAGAATGTGAACGAAAGTTAGAAAAAGAATACAACGTAGAAACTGGATATTATGGTTCAGTTTCATAACAACATTGTACCAACCATAAAAAAAAAAAAAAAAAAAATGGGGAAGGGGTAGGCTGGAAGGCTACGTGGGAGGAGAGGGGTTTCCGAGCCAGGCCACGTAGATTTTCATTCATATAATTGTTCACAATTAAAATGAAGTACAGAACACACAACAGCATGTGAATATTTATTCCTTCATTTAATTATCTCTGTATTTAATTTACAATCATCTGAGAGGAGAAAATAGTAAAAAATGTCTTCTGGAATCAAAAAGGAAAAAAAAGCTACGTGCTACGTGTGGGGGGGAGGGGGTAAAGACAATAGCCACGTCGGGGGACGGGGGGTTTTTCAGGAGGCCGAAATGGAGCTACGTGGTTAATGGACGCTCCCTCAGAGACTGAAGGAATTCGGGCATGGCCTGAAGCAACCATCCCGGCTTTCACCTGGAGCAATTTCGGGAAACCATGAAAAAAAAAAAAAAATGTGATGGCCAGACCGAACACGAGTTTCCCCGAATGCAAGGCCCGAATGTCAACCACTCACGCTCCAGGCTCGATTAACCTAACCTATAGAGATATACTGATTTGTTTCAACTTAATATAAAAAAATATTAGAGCTTTAAGGCTCCTCATCGATGGCATACTCCAGAGAGGATTTTGAGGTAGGAAGTGGAAGGAAATCAACAGTGTCCACCATATGCTTCGAATGATTTATAGAAACCATGGAAATTCGAATTCTGGTTGACGAGACCAGGTATCGAACCCACCTTCTTCTAAATGCCCGGCCAGATAGTTACCGCTCGTCCATCACGTTCAATAACTTCACACGTATGTTGCGAGAACATTGTTGAAAATTTCGGACATAGGCAGAGGAAGGTGAATAAACTATAAGAAGACCAGCGTTAATTATGCACAGGATCGAAAGATCATTCTCATACGAGAAACGACCTACCGATGATACATTTGGAAAAAAAGTGTTACATTGTATCAGAGGTCCTGCTGGAAATGGAATAGCTGTCAACGAAATGCAGTCAACAGTTAGAGAGCATGCAAACTTATGCGCCGAACGTGGAAGGTAAACACCAGGTGTTGATTTCTATGCAGGAGGTCAAGAACAAAGCAATGTCATGGCTCAGCCAAATCCAATTATTGCTAAGAGAGTGAGAGATGTAGAGAAAGACAAAAGAAGTCTTCAGATCATGGGAAACGTCTAATTTGAGGATGTATCAATTCCTCGTGGTGACTAGGTTGGAGGTAAAGCTGGCTAACATCGGTCCTGTGGTTAAACAACAAATTCTAAAATGCTTACATCTAATATAGCTTGTAAACTGCGAACATAACAATAAAAAGGTTTTCGGTTATATTTCCATATATTAATACTATCTGAATGTGTTCTTAGTTAAAATTCATTTCTTGGTGATGAGCAGGACAGGTACTATATATAATAAATTTGAATGGAATTGAAGGGTTGCACTTGCTACACGAACTGCAATGGGACGTGTAGTCTGCTGCATATCTTGGAAAATATCTCGTACCGTGAATTTTGCTGCAAGTGGATTCCGTCTGACATATCACATCCATATCTGAGAAGGTCAATAGAGAACGGAATCCTAACCGCATAAAGGAAAACTAAATGATGGACGCAGTGCGAAGAGGCAATTAGTTAATTAGCCATGTTAATGAGCTTGTGGAAGTAAGATTGGTGCCTATCGGTATCTCGACACCAGAATACCGACTTTCATGGGTTTGGTCTTTAGGCAATTTTCGTAATAACCCACGCGAAGAATAGTAGGATGTTCACCCCCAATACCGCTTCAAATAATACCAAATTCTTTACCACTAACCTTCGTAGACAGATGATAAAATTCCAATACCATGCCTTAGGTTAGATGAAAGCCATCCCGGTCGTCCAACTATTGAGACTATTCTTAGTCATCTTGACAATTCTAAAAATAGAATCATAAGAGAATTCATTCTTAGTAGCATGAACAAGTGAGGGAATTAGTTTATAAAACTCTCGTCTAATCAATTATTGCTTGAACACGATAGTGTAATATGGAACCCATGTTTTGTGTCTCAAATACAAGAGCTAGAGAGTGCAAAGGAGGGCAGCTAAATTTGTTTGTGTAAATTACCGTAAAACACAGTCAGTAACCGATATGTTATAGAAAATGGGTTGCAAGTCATTGGAAGAAAGAAGGGCAGGAAGAGGTTGCTGGGAGTATAAGGCGTTTATTAGCGATGAGGTTTGATAGATATTGGTAAAAGACGAGTTAAAAGTAGTTTATAGAAGAGGAGAGATGGCCTTACCCACAAGCTGACATTTGAGTTCAGAGATTGGAAGAATTTTATGAAGAACAATTTACCAAAAACAGTTAAAGAATTTAAAATTGAAATTAGTAAGTAGGCGATGATACTGTAGTTAAGAAGTTTTACGATAAAAATAGGAAACTAATGTAATAGGAGAGCAGGAATGTAGGGAAATTGCCACCGGAGTATATGCTCCATTGTAAATTTATTTTTCCAAAAAAGCAAAGGTACCGAAGGCGGAATTACATTGCTTCCAAAATTCTGGTAGATCTCTATTTACGTTATGCTTAAAGAATTTCACATCGGCTGTAATTTACTGTTAGAATCATAATTATTTTACAAATAACATTTTTTCACATAACTTTACTGAACATATAAATACAAATGATTTTAACCTTCTAATTTTGCGAATGAAACAAGATGCTTCTGCTCTGGATCAAATGAATCATTGTAAGTAGTAAATGATGTAAAAAAGTTCATTGCTTTAGATGCTTTCCCTTTATCAGGATTGTTGCTCGGAAAGTATTTTAGTGAGTGACATAACGTTTAGTTTTAAAAATACAGTTTTAGCGAATATTAATAATATCTCTTAGTTCCTTATACTTCACAACAATTTAAAGGCATATCAGATTTTTTTAAAAATTAAAAAAAAAATCGACCTTTCGTTAGAAACGCTGAATCGGATGGTGTTTTATGTCCTTCAAGGAACCAAAATTATTGAATTGAAAGCAAGCACTCCATACCTTCAATTCTGATGAACATTTACCCAGTACAATTTTGTTATTAACAAGGTTAATTATTTGTTTCTAACAGAATAAGGGTATTTAAAGTTTTCCGACATAAATAAAGAAGACTAGTTAGCTTCAGTAACAGTTGATTATAAGATAAAGGCCACTACTACGATTATTTAAAACTATTTAAACGGATATAAACTCCAACAGTAAGTATAAAATCATTTATTTTTACAGCTCAGAAGCATTTCTGGCCCTACAATGTCCATAGTAAGTCGCCTTCTCTGAAACAAGCGTTTGTAACGGCCGCTGGCGCTAACTAGTTAGACTGGAGCTTTGACTAAAAATTCTTAACGTTTCACAAAAACACTTTGAATGTATAATAACAGATCCTGTTTCTGAGCAGTAATATACTCTCATCTAAAGATAAAATAAAATTCAAGACATAATACAACGTTACCGGTACGAAAATTACTTTCATAAAATAAGAATATATTACTGACACTAAATTAACTATATTAATTGAGACATAATAATTTGCAAAGATACCTGCTCTTTGGTTTCATCTTAGCAGTCATATTTCTCGGTTCTTCTGAGACACCCCGGAAACCCAACAGAAATTTGTAAAACGCACAACCATTAGAGGAATTCATAAAATCTTAGTCAACAAGAGAACACCTTAAAACACACCCGTACGTGACCTGAAGTGCCTAACCAAGTCGGTAGAGCCAATAATTACCAATTGCACGTCAGAATTCCGCACTGGGATTTTTCATTGAAGTCTTAACGCCATCGCAAGGCCCATTCGACTTGCTGTCACAAATGAGTACTAGGCAATGAGGTGGGGGTTGGAAATTTCCTTCTTGGTCGGAAGGTGGGTGGTAGGGAGGGGGGTGGAGAGGGAGGAGAGTAAGTAAAGTGGACAGAGCAGCATTTCCATTCAAGTAACTTATCATTGAAAGTAATGGAACGCTGTACCGCTTCCAAACTCTATAAAAAACATCGTAAGATCAAGTGCATCAGACAACAAATCATCGAGTCACAAAACGGATAAAAAAAGATGTGAAAATGTTTGGTGTAATTTTTCCCATTTGGGAAGTATAATGTTTAATAGTACTGTGAGAAATTGCAGGCCTTTCATTAAGGGGTTGACAAATGCCAAGTTCTAACCTGTGCCTGTTCACTGTGTGGTTCACTGAATTCCTCTAACAATATAAAGAACAGATCTCAGACCTAGCATCATTCAGCTCCATAAATCGCCGGAACCTTCCGCTGTAAGATGAAAGCTTCTATCAGCAGATCGCCAGCCTCCGCCTTGAAACGGAGCCAAAATGCCTGTGCGCTATTGTTTGGCAACTGGCGATCGGCGGCTCTTGGGAGACGTGAAATGTCGTCTTATGTAACGATTAATTCGGTCCATTATCACAAAAGCGGTAATCTTCATTCCAGCATGTTCAATTTTCCGCCTCATTGAATTGAGTGGAATTTGCTAGTAGCTAGTATGAACATTCAAGTGGTCTCGAGGAATTTGTGGCACTCCAGAGTGTTTCCGTATTTCCTTTCCTGGTATGTACAACTAATGTCGATACTTTTAAGTTGTTATCTATCAACATACGCAAACGGTGGTAATACTCGCAATGGTATTCGACTAGAACTGAGATAGAAATGTTATATGTAATTCCATAGTGCAGCCAGTCCAGTACTAAACATACAAACATAGCATTATTAATATCCAGTTGTATTACTAGTTCAGGGATCTTACCAACATTCAGTTATATGACGCATATTTTAACTGATTTGATTCTTTTGTTGTTTAATTTAAACGATTGATATAATACAATATGAATATTGGTGTTTTCTCTCCTGTTCCAGGAAGTGCTTCAATCTGACAACTGCTAACAAAGCCTGATGAGTCAGCCGTTGACGTCCGGGCATCACGTGCGGGAGGACGCGGGTTTGAATCCACGGCCTATCATCCAGATTTCGGATTCCCGAAATCATCCCTGCACATCGACAACGTTCATCCTAGACATGTGTCATACAGTTCTACAATTGACTTTGCGCAAGTAAGAAATGAAGTGATCGCATATAAGAATTTCATTGTGTTGAACGATGTCAAGAACATTGTAACCAAGAATTTTGGTCAAGATTGATGTGGTTGATAAATAAAAAAGCTTGAATTTGAATTTATTTGTTTTTTATTTAACCCACCATTTAGCAATTAAAAATAAATTTTCAGCAGCGCATGTAGCATTACAAAATAAATGTCCTTTACAAAGTTTTATCAAACTACTTTTCTTGAGTTCTCGTAGTGGAGGACATCCTAAAGCTTCTATATTGTAGGAGACCTTCTTCCTGATAATCTTCTGGAACCATTGTGCCTTCTATTATTGAATCGTCTTCATTGGTGATTGCATGTAGAATAGAGCATAGTTTACTGAAAATCACTTAATTAGTGTTTCAATTTTGTGTCAGCCTAGTAACTGATGGTTCATCACCTCCATGTTTTGGTGGCAATACACTTATGCAATGTGTAGCGATAGTATTGTCAGATCGTATTATACACACAGCAACTTAAGACACCGTCCTTCGTTTTGAATCCCTGTGCGTCCAGGAAGATGGTCGGCATGGTAATGAGCTTGAACGTCGGGGCGCTATCCTGTTTTTCGTCAGCTTCCGCACCACGCCAGTTAGAGGTACGTATTCTACAACACGATCGTGCAGGATCAGACAGTATGCAGACGTGTAGGCAGGGAAATTTTAGCCGCTATCAAATTCCATACGTATATCTACAGGTCCAGTCTTAACTGCTTCATTTCTTGAACAACTAGAGGTGCAGTTGCAACAAATTCGTCACGTGTTAGTAGTGGTGAGGGACGATCCTGTTTAGTAAGACTGCTTGAATCTTGCATACTTGTCATAGAGCACGGTTGTTCTGTTTTCCTTAAAGTCTAAATTCATATTCTCGTACGGGAATGCTACTTCATTTAGAAATACTTTGGCATTACGGAGGTCGCAGTAAACAAACTCAGCTGCACTTTTTTCCATGTTACGTTTCCTGTGTATTTGAAAACACAGAACTACACTACTAGGTTTCTAGGTACTAGTCTAAACTTGTGTCTGGCTTACAGGAAGTACTGGATATTCAAGCAGGTCCCAACTTCTGAAATGAATGCGTATTGTCTTCCCACTTTCCACAATCTTAAGCAAAGCCAGTTTCT